>UELU01121734.1:0-63309 GCA_900490025.1 Megastigmus dorsalis | reverse complement strand
GAGAGAGAGAGAGAGGGAGAGGTTATGTTCTCTCGATATGGTGTTTATAAAAATATGGCTGCTTATTTGGCTATGTTCAAGATGGCGGGAGAATTCGAAAATTACGGCGCTTGAATTCAAGAATACTGGCTGGCATTTTCCGCGTGAACTTCGCACGGAAAAAATTATTTTCAAAATAATATTTTTCGAGAAATTCCGTTTGATAGAATATAATTATATCACTTTAATATATATTAATTAACTATTAATCACAAAAATTAATATTATTTAGGTAAAATAGTAATATGTCAATAAAAAATTGCTTTTTTTTGATTGCTAACAAGGATGTTTAAAATATAAAGTTTGATAGATACATATAGGTATATTTATTAATTTTATACTCATAAAATTGTATTATAACAAATTTGGTCATAATCATTTTGATTACTTTAAACTTGTATTTTCTATGGGTATCGCGACCACTTTAATATCTTCTGAGTAAACTAATTAATGTATTACTCTGTATTTTAATATCATACATTTAATTGATTAATTGATCAACAACTGTAATTGTAAATGAATCATAATAATGCAGTATTGCGTAACAAAGGTTGTCATTCTGAAAAAATGATTTTATTAAAAATAAATTCTTTATCAGAAATACATATTTCAAAAATTGTACTGCTGATCGTTGGGAATGTATATACTGCAGCTTTCAATTTTCAATTTAAAATTATTGGTTCCATAAAAGTAGATTCAAAATTTCTTTGAAGGAAGCAATATGCAATTTTCCTGAAAATTCTTCGATAATCTCTTTCAGCTCAAGATTAATCTCGTAATCAAGAAATTCTTTCGAAAATCTATATTACGGACCCCCACTATGTAAATCTGCATCTATAAAGTACCAATATCGGGCGTGCGCTCCAATATCGAAGGAGTTCTTAGTAAGTTGGTATATAAGAACCCCACATTCAATCTCATGATCGTTATCCAAAAATTTTATTCCAAAAAGCATAAAGCAAGTCTCAAATCATATATAAAAAAAAATGAAAACCCTCCAACAATATTGATATTTCATAATAGGAAAAGCTGGCGTTCCAAATCGAATGAGAGCGCATAGCAAATTCACCCCTTCTGGAGCGAATTAATCGGTCCAAGGAGACTTACACACGCTGCGCAGCTCGTTGCAAAAAGCTCATTTTCAAGAACGCGACTATATAACAATCCCCTCGAAGCGGCAACAAAAGCACAAATCCGTACACGCATATATACACACAGCTACCAGTGTCGAACTGGCGATCCACAACAAAAGAAAGAAAGTATTGATTAAAACTACCCATACCCTATCCCTACCCCGCGCTTACATACTACATACACATGTATACCTATACACATATCCAGGCATCCAGCCTCGCAGTCGCATTATACATCGCCCCCCGAAGAACCACAACAAGCCGTCAGGTCTCGAGCGCATGCGCAACGCGGATACACACATGCAACCCCTGCAGACAGTGTCAGTGCAGGCCAGACCAGACGAAAATCGAAATTCGCGCAGTCGAAAACTAAACCATCGCACTCCCACACACGGACAAGACGGACACGCGCGATAAAGCACATACAGTGGGTTTCGCAGGTCGAAGCGCGCGGCAGTGCGTGAAATCGTGGTGCGCTCCCCCTCCCCTCCCCTCCTCACTACCCCCGATACCCCTTGCGAGTGTTAACGATCCATCGATATACACATCGTAGAAAAGTGTGTGCCATGTGGAGCTGGGGTGTCCCCGTCCATCGGCAGCGTCAGGGTCAGGCCTCGCGCCTCCTGGCCTACAACCTCGTCCTCGCGATGGTCTGCTGTAGCGCGACGATTGGCCAGACGCAGGACGGCGATAAGCAGCTGGTGCAGCGGGAGACAGCCGCGGCGGCTAATCTCCAGAGCTGCGTCGACGGCTTCGACGTGCACAGGAACAAGATCATTAGGACGCAGGACTCGAGGGACATGGGCGCCAAGTATCTCACCGAGTTCGATGTCGAGTCGAGGCTCGAGTGCATGAAGTGGTGCTGCGAGACCGAGCACTGCGACGTCTTCATCTTCGAGGAAAAGGTATGTGGCTTTTTTATTCTTACTTAAAAACTACGAAAATTGGATTCTGTCTATATCGCGGTTGTATTATGTGGATGGTCGAGGTGTACGTGCACTTGAAAAAGAACAATGAATAATATGAATAGGTATAATTGTGCCAGAAATATATAAGTAATTGGGACCAGCGGAAAATGTAACCTTTACTTTAATGTTTTATTTGAAAACAATTGAGCTTTGAATTGTTATACTGTAATTTCGAGTGCGTACGCATTGCAGTTAATTTGATTATGTACAGTGTAATTATCGCAACAATATAGGAACGGAAACTTTTATTTAGCAAAATTCAAAACAATCTATAGTTACACTGCACTATGTAGTTGTACGACAATAATTAGGTAGGCGAAGTTTGAAATCTTATAGCGACTGACTCACACGGAAAAAAATCGCAAGCAGAGTTTCATGAACCTTCAAACAAAATTTATCGAATAGCTTGAGCTGAACTCATCAAGCAAAATGTGATTGACGATTATAAAACATCTACAGAACTAGTTCGGTAAATTTTGCTTGATCAATCGAGTAAAAGAAGTTATAGGCGTATTTACCTAGCCAATCAAGTAATTATTGCTCGCTTGACTGATAAACTTGAGAAAAATGTTTCATTTTCTGCGTTTTATTTTTTATTTTTAATATAGTACATTATATAAGGTAACGATAAGTATATAATAATCATTTACAAAATGTGCCTTGTATTTTATTTTATTTTATTTTCTGTCGCTTGCCGCTGTAGTTGTTTACACCGTGTGATAGTAAACAACAAGCGTATTTAATACACAGGGTATACAAATTCGGAAAATATTGAATATAAAATTAGGTCTTATAAATTAAATAACTTGAAAAGTTAATGTTTACATTTTAGTAAAAGAGAGTGTATTATACACATTCGCGATTGGAAGGCGGCAAAGTAATCTTTGCTTGATTAT
Source organism: Megastigmus dorsalis (assembly GCA_900490025.1). Lineage (NCBI taxonomy): Eukaryota > Metazoa > Arthropoda > Insecta > Hymenoptera > Megastigmidae > Megastigmus > Megastigmus dorsalis. The sequence goes on along the minus strand of UELU01121734.1, from coordinate 60,273 downwards.
TTAGGCACTTTGTATTTAACTGTTATTTCAGAATGTATTACCGAATATTTTCAGTAACATTTGCCCAATAACTTCAATACATTTGGCTTAATTCCTGCTTCAGTGTAATCTGCCGAGCTAAATCAAGTTTTGCTTGCGATTTTTTTCCTTGGCATCTATACCTCGTTACTACTTACGCAGCATAAATCCGCTCGCCGAGTTCTTTGCGCGACACTTAACGCTAATCCAATTCGAACGCCACGTTTGTAATCAATCGCACTTTAATGAATTTTAGATTTTTATCAATTGCACGAATACACTGTAAAATATAATACTTTTCAATATTGTTACAATATTCTTTATCCGCAGAAACCGGGAAGCTGTTACCTATTCCATTGCGGTCCGCCGCAGGATTTCAAGTGCAAATTCACGAACCACGCAAATTACAGCAGCGCAGTACTGACGAACTATAATATTCAAAATGCTGCCGCCCTAGAGGAGCAAATACGTCGAAATCAACAGGAACACGAGCTCAAATCTTTAAGGCAAGCGACTATATGCTAGCTCTCGAACTGTATATATATATATGGCAATAAGTGAACGCATGTGATTATAACGCTTGGGTCGTTATGATTAATTGCAGGAAATCCGAGCCTCCCTCCAAGGAGTACAATTACTTTACCGAACAGCCAGTTTCGACTTCAACGACACCAGTACCTGCGCCTGCACTATCTACGTCTACGACGTCAGCCCCCGTAAAAGGTATATACAACAACTATCGTTTGACGCTCTTTCCTTTTTACAATCAATATCAACCATCAATATTAAAAGTCATGAAAAATGTTAAAATTGTTATACTATACTAAAAAGCCCCAGCGTGCAGTCGAAATCAGTTCGAGTGCCGTTCGAGCGACGACTGCATAGCCATCTACAACGTGTGCGACGGCATACCGCAGTGCGCGGACGGCTCGGACGAGGCCACGGAGCTCGGCTGTCCGGTCGACAGGACGACGAGTCCACCGGCACCACCGCCACCCCCACCGCTCCCTATTCAGCCATCTCCTAAGCCGAACTACGTGCCCCTGTTACCGGAAGTTGTCCGGTACCAGCAGATCATGCAGCAGCAGCAGCAGCAGCAGCAACAGCCTCAGCATGGCCAGGTATATGTATATACGAAACGCGATCCTGTATGCGCTGCGCAGCGAAGAGGATCTTGAGAAAAAATCTTTAGTTGTACACTGATGTCTGTGTATTGTGTGCAGCAGTATCCGATGGTGTACGCGAGAGGCCACGAGCAGGAGGTAGAGAAAGGCTGGTCCAACGCTAATCTGCAGCATCGCGCAGGACCTCCGCAGGATGTCAATTATAGCGGCCGAGGATACAATCCGCAGCAGCAACAACAGCAACAGCAACAGCAGCAGCAACAGCAGCAGCAGCAGCCGGACGAATCGATGGTCGGGGCTGCAGGTGGAGGAGCTGCCGGTATAGTCCAGCAACAACTGCCAGTTAACTATAAGCCCCCGAGCTATCAGTGGAACAATTACCAAGCGCCGATCTACGATACTAATGCCAATAAGATCGATAATAACGCGGCCCTCGATGTGATGCATGCCCAGAATGCGCTCCCGCCCGCTTACGAACGTATGTTTCCCACTTTTCTCTAAATTACATATATATATATATATACCTATATACAAAATGCATGCTGTAAATGTTTTGCGATTTCTAAGTATCAAAAGAAACTTTATTGCATGTCCCGCCCGACAAATCCTTCGATTTGTTTTTCATTTTATCAGCTCGTGTATGTAAACGTTTTTGTTTATTTTTTTGTTAAACATGTGTTTTAACGATCCCGTGTACTTTTTTATTAGCGGAACAGTCACCGCGAATCTTTAATCACAAGGGACCTGGTATGCGTTTGGACGAGATCGAAGCTGCGAAGTAAGTGCATTCGTATAAAATAATCAATTTCCACAACGCGAAATTAGCTGTTTTCCACGATTAGAATGGTTGGTAAAGATAAAAATATTTATGACTGCACTTTACAGCGGCATGTACGGACAGGAGCCGAATCGGGGTTACGCGCCTTATTACCCAGCTGTGATTCATCACGTGGACTCTTGGCAGGAGGGCAATCCAGCCGAAGGAATGCAGGTGCCTCTAGGGACTACCGCGCCACACCGCCAACAGTCCAATAACGAACCGATGAAACACCTCACCACTTCTACCTCGGCACCACCTTGCGATGTAATTCCATATACTTAGCACTTGTCGTTTATCCATCTCGCCGATTAATTCATATATATATATATATATATATATATAATGTCAGTGTATACTCACGTGTGAACGTTATTATTCGCTTGTAGCCATCGGAGAAGCAGGATGATGCTTCTAAGATACAAAACAGTAGTGATATGAAAGCGGCGAATGACGAAACTCACAAGAGGGTCCATTCGACAGCTGTTAACGCCAAAGATAATAGTGATACTAGTCCATCGGACTCGTCCCATGAAAGTAAACCGCGTCAAGAAGGTATCGTTCGAGCCGACAAAGGTTGGTTTCTCCATCAATTTTTCAGATTATTACCAGCTTTACCTTTAGCAGCACCATAAATTAAAAGTTGTTTTCGCATAGTACCAATTCGACACATTATTTTGCAGCTCACGAGCTCGAGCTGCGAACGATGGCGGACACACATCTGCAGGAGCGCAAGAGCTTGGCGATAGCGGAGCACATCAGGCGGCACGGGACAAAGATCGAGGACCTGGAGATGCCGCGACCCAAAGGCGCCGTCATATCTCTGGCCCTTGGATTGACGGTTACCGCAGTGATGGCAGTCCTCATAGCCTGTAGACTGCGGGTGGTCAAGCGACGCGGACGGGGCAGAGGTCACGACTCGTACGCGCACGACGCCGATTACCTCGTCAATGGGATGTACCTCTAAAGATGCGGTGATGATCGCGAGAGCTAAAAGCCAACTGCAGTCGATGGGATTCGAATAATAAATCTTCCTGAGTGCGGCTGCGGACCGCGCGGAATGCGTATATATATACCTATATAGATGCGGGCAAGCGCGTTATTGAACCACCCGTGAACAAGCGCAGGATATGCATCGCGCGAGGAGATATATATAGGACGAATAGGAGATTTGCGACAAAATCGTTGTCCTCGTACCTGGTGCCCAGCAGACAAAAGTGTAATTTTTTCCACTGGCATAAAAAAAAACGTAGTATTGCGTGTACACCACGGATGGAAATTTTTGCCAGCCCAGATCTTGTGTTTGTCACCGTTGTTTTCGGCTCGGTTCTTCATTTACACCAGTAACTGGACTGTCGCAAGTTTTCACGCGTTTGAGCAGACTTTTATTCATAACTGGGCGAGCGAGAAAGTCATGTGCAGTACAGCGGCAACCGTATGAATTCGTCGTGAGATTAAAAGTAGTAGGAAAATTTTTCAAGAAATTACGTGTGAATTGCGGACATGTACTATCGGCAATGAATCGACGGATACGAGAAAAAAATCACTTCCTTTTTTATTTTTCTTTCCCTCGCTCTTTGTGTATTTTATCAAAATTTAAACCTGACACTTGTAAATGAGGCTGAGATCGACTGAACATTAAACTTGAACGTTAAATTAAATTCAAAATTTAATTTCATAAAAAGCAAACAAAAAAGACAAATAAGAGAATAGAAAAATGTTTATAAAAGTAGCCTTGATAAGCAATACCTTTATGTGTTTTACATAATAGAATGTAACAAATTTTAGTAGTTTCCCGATGCTATTCCAGGAACATGTACAGATCATGAAAAAAATTATGGAATTAAGCGAAATATCTTGATAGCCAAAGAAGAATGTCTTTCCTTTCTCAGACAACATAACGGTGCTAAGATGATGAATTTTCGAATAAATTATTTCTTAATATAGAATAACATATAAGAAAACGCAAATTACTGAAGTAAATCACAATTTTCTGAATTAAACTAAAAGGAATAATAAAAATATTATATTATGAATAACCAACGACTGATATATCATTCCAAATTTATTATTAAAAATTTTAAATTATTTAAATAATTCAATTAATTTTGTAAATTAGCCATTACAACGAGTTTTTGAAATTTTTCATTATGTGGTTCACTGTAAAGATATATATTGATTTATAGCATCGTAAAAACTAATATTGACATAATGTAATAACTATATATACAAATGTTTTCTTATCAGCATACAAAGGCAAATATAATTTATAATTCACATGTAATTTATATGAAATTTTTCATTCCTGGGAGAGCAAAAGTATAATGTATTTTCGTATAACTCTCTAACGCAGCGCGTGACATATATACATATATATTTAAAGCATTTACTGAAAAGCTTTGAATAAGATTCCACAGCAACTTTCCAAAGAAATCGCTGAATTTTTAACCACGTATTAGTTGATATGACAGCAAGGAGATTTATGCCGACATGAACTTCGAAGGAACAATCGGTTTTCTTTGCAAATATATACTACTACAATTGTGTGAATAAATGAATATTTTTCTTCTCACTATAAATTCATACTTTCGTCGAAAAAGTGCTTCGAATAATTATTAGCTTCGATATAGCTTATTAATTTAAAAAAAAAATTAATGAGAATCAAGAAGTTCATTAAATTAATATCAGAACTATGTTGATTTTTCTTAAATATATAACATATCGCATGTGTTTTACTTTTTTATATTGATTTTTTGTAATATGCATTCTTTATTTATAAATTATATACTTACTTGGTTTTATTTTTATGAATTATTAGAAATTTATTTAAGTTACTATCTCGAAAAGTCCACATTATTTTAAAAATAACGAGAAAAATTTTTACGTATGAATAAATGTTGAGATAATTATATTCAAATTTGAACAAAATGGCACGCATTACAGAATATGGGAGTCTAAAACTGTCCTTTTTCTAAATAATCGTTAATAAAGATGTTGTTTGTAAAATAACAATGGCTTTATATCTTCTTTTTCTCTTCTAACCTTTCCCGGTAAAAATGTTCTAAATAATTTCTAAAGAATCGGAAAGAATTTCATTCCGACTCCTTTAATTGTTATCTTTTCAGAACGTTTCTGACTCCCCGACATAAAAATTCCAAATTATTCCGAAGTTTTTCGTAGACCGGAAATTCAAATCCAATTATGCCGATAAAATTTTTCCAAACCTTTTTGTCAGCGAATCTATATAGATAAATAAGAGTTTCCCAGTTCACGTCTCGACGTCTATAATAATTTAAATAGCTTGGATTTGCAGGCGAGTGAGCTTGTAGCATTCTTACCTCGGCGCTGATTAGTCAGACACACGTGACACGCTGATTCTTGTTCACTTCAGTCGGAATAAACGTCGATTATCCTTTTAGTTGCTGTCTCTTTATTCCACCATCTCCTCGCCCCTCGAGAGTAGAGCTCGAACCCCAGGTCCAAGCCAACCGCCAATCCTCTACACGCGGTCATCGTGTGAACGCGCTCTGACGGGGTGCAGGACGCGGGTGCACTGTGCAGGCCCGGCAGCCGGCAGGGATGTGTGAGCTGCTACAGCTACACGTGTCCCGCAGCTCCGCAAAGTCACACATGATTCTTTTCAAATGATATAATAAATACTTTCATCAAATACCCTTGATGAAACAATAAAAAGAAATTAAAAGTTTATACTAAAATATCGAATAGACTCGTTTGCGAGTAAGAATTATTATAAATTTTTTTATTTCTGCACGCGAATAAAAAATGAAACGGAGCTTGTTTTTCTGCTATAATTTTCAAATGTAAATTTCCTATATTATTGATAACAATTAATCGAATACGGTTATTTTCACAGAGAAAAATAGAAGAAGTATTCTTTATGAATTTTCATAAAAATTTGCATTAATAATATTATAGATATTTGAGTGCCAAATCCACCCGCCGTGCCTCGCATGCCCCACTCTCCTTTATTCGCGCATACACATGGGGCGGAAGCTCTTACTGCTCAGCAGAGTCGGCATGTGCGCACAGTAGGGCTTCTTCTCTGGTGCGACTCAGCGAAGATGTGTGATCAGTGATTATGTTAGACCGCTCCGAAAATTTTCACGTGCTGCAACGTTCTCTGATTCTCCCTTTTTTACAATGACAAGTATTTCATCTAAAAAGCGCCAGAGAGGCGAAAGAAGCTGAATTAGAGAAAGTGAGCAGTCGCCCTGAACGAATTTCGGGAAGCTCGTCTTAGATTGAACTGTACAGAATACATATAATAATCGACTAACAATAAAGAAACACAGATCGCAAGGATGGCGACGTTACTACGCTCGCTAAAATTTGTACGGAAATTGTCGACCTGCGGTGGCAAGAGGAGGTTAGGTTTGTATCTTAATTATGCGAGTGGTCTTGCATCGCCGCGGATAAACTTACGGATACAGTGTTTAGCCGTATTACCCGATCATCGGTTAGTATCTGAATAAACGATTCTTTTTAAATTGTCACCAATTAAATTTTCATTTCTTATTAATAATAATCGTGCTTCTTTCATGTGCTCAAGGAATTATGTAACCAACGTAGCTGTTAAAGAGGTTCTAAATGACCGAATAGAAATAATGATCAATGAAATTGATAATAAGCTCCAGAAATACAGTTACACTTATGTACGCGATGTTGAAAATGCACTGAAGGAAGCTAATAAGCAAGGTAACGCTAACTTTTCTTTGCTTACTTTGTTAGAATGACTTGTTAATGGATATAAAATTTGATGAAGTTAAGACTGGATCTTAAAGGTTCTATTAATTTACTATTTTATCAGTGTTTTCAATCTGGAGACACTTTTACGTTTTTCATAAAAATTGGCCTGTAGATCGAAAACTGCATTTACTCAAAATTACGTTGAATGAAATGTGGATCTAGAATGTATAGTATATGACTGCCTCTTTGAGTTCTGTTATTTATAAATTACTGAATACTTAATATGCTTTCCTAATTAAAAATATCTACAAGGAAAAGGTTCATAGATACCAGGGTTAAAGTATTTGCATAATTTCTTGTGAAAATTCTGTAAAAATCTAAGTACCATGTTGATTCTATAATATTTAACATTACAAACTCACTATTTTTTTTGACATCATTCATTTTAACATTCAAGTTTTGAAATACATTTCATGTAAAACTTAAAACCAGTAAATAAAAAATTTTAAAAAATTGAAAAGAAATTTATAGGTTTATGTCAAAAATTTAAATTTATCACTATAAAATTACATAAATAATAAAAAAGAATAAAGTTAGTTGTTATCCATAATATTTAATAAAAAAATAAATATTGGTTTGCTGAATAATAAACACTATTTTATCACTTCTTGTGGGCTTTTGAAAAATTAAAATCTGTACTTATATGCAGAACACCATTAACTAAAATATAATATGTATAATTTTTACTTAGACCATTATTAATAATTATTATAACTAAACATATTCCATCAACACAGATACTATTCTTATGCAGAATAGTCTACTCTGCATAATAATATAAAAAATTGATTAATAATTAATTCTAACAAACAAATAATCTTGTTTATAGGTGCTATAACATCCATTCAAGCGTTACTTTTGCTTCGATCTTGTGGTGACATGTTATTTGCTGATTTAGATAAAAGAAGGGCATTAGCCAACACTGTGTGGGAAACTATAAATAAATTAGGTACATTTTAAGTAAAAACTTAAGTTTGTTATGCAATATATTTCAGATTGATATGAACAATTTTAAATTTTAGATGTCCAATTAGATGTATCACATTATAATGCACTATTGTTAGTCAATCTTGAGAATGAAAGAGCTTTTTCACCCTCAGAGATTTTATTGGAAATGAAAGAAAGAAATATAGTTCCTGATCGTATAACATTTCAAAGATTAATTCAACGATTTTGTGACCAAGGAGACATTGATGGTGCAACCAAGATTTTAGAGCATATGAAGGAACAGAAACTACCTATAAATAAAAGTATTTTTTGTTCATTAATTAAAGCACATTCGAAAACAGGGTAAGTTTTTTGGTTACAACTTTCTATACAATAAATGTTATTTTATATTTTCTTACCTTGTACTGAGTTTTGTTGCTTCTTGTAAAGAGACAAAACTCTTTACAATATATTATCTACATGTACATATGTATAAGGATGTCTATATTTACTCAAAACATTTACTTAACTTTTTTCCATGTAAAATAAGAGATGTAACAGGTGCACTCAATGTATTCAAAATAATGGAACAATCTGAAATTAAACCATCATCACAAAGCTATACTTCAATTTTGTGTGTACATGCCAAAATAGGAGATCTGGATGCCATAAAAAGAATATTAAATGAATGCGAAAATAATAACATTGTATTTTCCAATGAAGAATTACTAGAAATCATTTATACATTGGCAATAAATGGCCATTCGAAACAATCTGAAGAGGTGTTACATAAATATTTTTAAAATTTCTGATCCCTTTTTTTTTTAAGTAACTAAGCTAAAAACTTATAATTAAAACTATCTTCTAATAGATCATGGTCTATTTCCTGTGTACATTTAAGTTATTATTAAAAAAATCAAAAAGATCCAAGAATTGCGTCAATGTCTCTATCTATTTGATAGAGCAAACCATTTTGCATTTTTCTCTATTAAGATAGTCTGTACCAATATTAAGTATAAATAGCAATTTAATATAAATTAAAAATAAATGAATTTTATAATAAAAGTTGACCATAAAATAAATGATATAAACAAAGCAATTCTTTATAATTTTTAATTTTGCAGTTATTAACTTCTCTGGTGAAAGGATATATGAATGGAATAATAACCAGCGAAGATGTAACAAGATTTATCAATAAACTTATGAATAAATCAAAAGTAGATTTAGCTTATAGGTTTCTGTTAATATTAGCAAACGAAAAAATACCCCGATTAAATATTCCCCACATTACAAAACATTTTAACATGAGATTGGTTATTAATGTTAAGGTAATATAAATGTACATCAATTATATTAATTTGAATTCACAATTTAGGGTATTTATAGCAAAATAAATTACTTTGCATTTTAGGACTCGGATACAGTTATTCAATATTGCAAACTTCTTAAGAATGAAATGTTATCAACAGAAGACCCTTTTGAATTAGCTTTATATTCTGCTTTTATGAATAATATTATACATGTACAACTACCACTATTGAGAGTTTTAAAGATGCATGGTGAACAGCCGAGAGAACACTATTTTTATCCACTTTTTATTTCATATAAAAAAGCTGATAATCCTCAAGGTAAATTGCTATTAATAGAAACATTTAATAAAAATATAGTCCTCTAAAATTGCATTAAAATTTGATATCCATTCTAGCTGCATTAGATACTATGAGAGAAATGATTAATCACTTTTCAGTGACTCCATCCATGTATACTGTGAGTAGATATATACTACCAATCATAGATTCATATAGAAATACATTATATCCTCTAACTCAAGGAGGCTTACCATTCGGCACTGCTATACATTCCATCTTAATGCATTTGATTTTCAACGATAGAATTCAACAGGCTGAAAAATTAGGTAGGTAATATTACTGAGGTCAAATAAAAGTATCTATTTAATCTACATATTAAAAATCGAACTAGGTACTTACCAATATTTTGAAGCTTGTACATGTATATATCACAGCTGATTCATTAAATTTGATATTACAGTAAGCAAAGTAAAATTTGCAATCAATAGAGATGTGCTGACTGAATTACTCTGTAATGCTCTTAAAAACAAAAACAACTTACCGTCAGTCATTTCGATTTTACATTATCAATGCCATCATTTGTCAAACAGAAATCTGGACGGAAGAACTATGGCTGAAAGACTTGCTGGTAATTTTTTAGTGAAAAACGTCAATGCTGATATAATAAATGATGTAAGATTTTTATTTTTCACCTTCAATTTTAAAAATATATAAAGATAGAAATCAATTTTTGGAAAAAACTCTGTCACCATCTCGGTAATGATGTAATTATTCCGTGATTCAAGTTTCATGAAATTCAATCCTCAATTCACAGAAATTATTGTCCTTAAAAATTTCGGAGATAAAAGTCGCTATGAATTATGAAGAAAATTTTCGACGACAAAAATCTCTGAATTGTGGATGGATGTCATGAAACCAGAATCACGTAATGTTTACATCATTACCGAAATGGCGACAGAGATTTTTTTTAAAATTAATCTCTATCTTTATATTTTTCGTTAAATGTAAGAACCGGTAAGGAAGGAATCTTTCGGACTATAGCACATCCTCTTAACGGGATGTTGTAGTTCTACCTTACCTACATGACAATATTTTGTTTGTATTTTGGATCTAGTAAAAAAATTACTTGTGTATATGGAAAATGAAGACGTCATTGCATTTTCTTGCGCCATAATCTATCATTTCGCAAAGTTTCAGCTCAATATTAAAACTCTGCTGGAAATGTCCAAAAAAATTTCACATTTGAACGGATGATCCGAAAACTTTGTGAAAAAATGCTATTTCGAGTAGGCTTTAAGAGGGTACTAAATTCCATTAAAATTTTAAATTTTCCCCCCTATATTTTACCGACCGAGAAATAAGTAATTCATATTAATGAAAAAAATAATTTCAATTATACTAATCCCGAATATAGGTGCACTTCGTCTATGAATTACCTATTATCTGGTAAAGTTTCAAGTAAATATTTCCATGAAACCTTCAAAAAGTCTTGTTTCGGAATGAGTGAATTTTATCGGAACAAGAATATTTAAAGGTGTCATTAAAATATTCACTTGAAACTTTACCTGTGCACCTATATTTGGGATTTGCATAATTTCAAGTATTTATTTATATTTATAAACTGATTATTCAAGATCCGGTCGATAAAATCGTATAGTGGTCACGGTAGAACTTTAACATCCTATGAAAGTATAATTTAGGATTTTAATTTATTTCTCAAGTTTTTTAAACTTTTTAAAATCACTAAATAAAGTTTATTCTTATTAATCTCATATAATTATCTTAATGTATTTTCAAATACTGATCTTTTAACGCTGTATATACTTACCGTCATTGTCAGTTTTACACTAATTTCGTTCAGTTATCAATATTTCTTCAGTTTCAATAAACAGCGCTATTCTTTGTGGCCCCTAGATGAGCAATATACTAATAAAATATTAATATATTAAAAATTGAACCAAAATTGTATGATTCTGCAAAGTACAAATGTGGGTCTAGTAGGTATAAAAAATTCAGTACAAAGTTGAAACACTTGAAAATAAAATCTGATGATCAAAATGTAAAAATTTCGCTACATGTACATTATTTTAGATTTTGCATAAGTATGTGATTTTTATTTAAAATTTCATTTATATTTCATTGCATGTGATGTTTACTATTTTATAAGTTACACAATTATATTGAACAAAATAACATTATTTAATTAAAACCAAATTTTACATGCGCAGCTGCTGTACATACATACTGTAAATCAAATAGTTGATTCCAAACTCAATTATTTAAAAATGTTCTAAATATAAATGAAATTTAATTTATTTTGTCATACTATATATTATTGTACTTAAATAATTTTTTAAGTTTTTTTAATTCTTGAAAATCTTTATTTTTTAAATTTAAATTAAATTTTTGAATAATAGAAAATTTTGATAAATATTGTTTAATTTAAAAATTAGAAAATATTAATGTATTTTTATGTGCTTGCCAAATACGAAATTTAAAATATTTCCAATATAATTTTAGCTTATTGAACACCTATTAAAAAAAGGAATAAGCATCGATTCTAAATCAGCTGAAATAATAAAACACAAGTTGGATAATAATCTTATGCCTGAAACAATTGATGCTTTAACTAAATTAACATCTGGTGAATTGACTCTAGAACCCCTTCAAATTCAACAGTCCGAGACTCCAGTAAGTAGACATACTGCTGATATAAACTATATATACAAATATATGTCGCATTAATAAATATTTTTTTACTTTTGAATAGAAAAAGCTTAAGATATTAGAAGAAAAATGTAATGATTCATTAGAATTTAAGATGTTATTGATTGCAGAATACACCAAGTTGGGCAAAGATGATGAAATTCTTAAAATGTTACAAGTAATAGAAATTGAATTACACAATTAAATACATAGTTTTCAGACAAACATTTTCATAAAAAATAATTTTTTCAGGAACTGGAAGAACTGAAACCTAATTATTCTGCTTCTTTCTGTGAAACTTTAGTTAAATATTATTCAATAAAACGTTCAATTGAAGAGGCAGATATGTGGCTCAAACGTTTGTGCGAATTAAATCCTGAACATAAAATGCGAAAAGCGATAGTTTTGCGTTATGCTACGGAACTTGTTTTTAGGGATCGTGCGCCAGGTAAATATAAAATTCTATAAAACTTCCCGCAAAATATGTTCAAATTGTATTTATTTACAACTTTATTTATAAACTGAAACTATTTTTAGATGCACTAAAAGCTCTTGAACTTCCGATACTGGACCGGGGCGAAAATAGAAGTCGTTTATGTATTCTTTTAATTAAGGCTGTGCAAGAGGAATGTCCATCACTTATTGACGATTTCTTAAGTGTATTATTAAAACAGAACTTATTAGTCAATGCAAATTCCGGCAATGTTTCTGAAACCATTTCTGATATTATGTATCAAAACCTTAAAGCGTTAGTATTTATATAATTGTCAATTCAATTAATTAAGTTTTCGAAACTTCATAATAGGATTAAAATGTTTTGTTCCTGTTTTTATTAAAAAAAAGCTTACCTCATAGTAATTCTCATAGTAATTATATAAATTTTAAATATTAGGTTTAAGCTACCACTTCCTTCAAAATTATGCTTGCCATTAATAAACTATTTTATTATTTTTAGAAATGAGGTTGAGAAGGCTATACAGATATACCGGTGGGCATATTACAACTGCAAAATAACGCCATGTAAGGCGTTGCTTATGAGAAAGCTGATACAGAACGAAGACATAGATTCTCTACAACTTGTAACAGATCTCAATGCAAATTTGTACGGTCACCATAATGCTTTACTCGACCTCGCCGTCGAATTTTTAATAAGCGACCAACCTCAACAAGCTAAAAAAATTTTAATGGTAATTTTTCTTGAAGTATATTCTTTTTCAACGTTTTTTTTTTAAGAGTTTGTGAGATGCACTCATACTCTGACCGTTGCCTCCATCACCGAGTGTGGGACTCGTCAGAGGTCCCTCCTACCCTACCCACTAAAGCACACATATCTCATTTTGCTCCGACTCCGCAGCCCCAAATCGTTACGCTCATTACTTCTGATCCGACTGGCATCTTCCTTCTTCATCCAATATTGGATTCTTCTCACTTGTACGACCTCGACCTCGCATCTGTCGCGGTTTTCTCTTGGCCTCTTTCAGTGCTCGCCTTGAACTTGACTTTGCAGTCTCCAGACCCTGCAGTGTGTATGCAGTTTAGTCAGTCTTTCCACCCCTCAACTTCTTCGCATATGGGAGCAATGGGGATCCTTGCTGAAATTTTCCCGCCCCGTCGCACTTGTAGGAGCAGAGGATGGAGCGATCCCTGTTGTCACGCTCCCTGCTCCGGCGTCCACATCCAAGTCACCCAAAGCATCGAGTCACTGAAGCTGTTCGCCTTCCTACTCGACAGCTCATCATTCCTATATGCGAATGTGCCCCAATGACTAGCTGGGTGTCCCGTTACCTTGACCAATCCCGTCCTGGTACCCGTACCGAGAGCTCGCGATCGAGTGCCTGCACCACTTCCTCGGACTTCGTCAAGGAGTCAAGCTTCCTAACTTCTAGGGTTGCCTTGCTCCCTTCCGTCTCCACTGTGCCGATCTACCGGCTACATACTTTCTTCGAATCAGTCGCGAAGGTCTCCCGGTTGGAATCCCTACATAGCCAGCTGTAAGACACTACCTTTCCTGTCTGTCTCGCGCAGAGCATCTTTGTCGTTCTATTGAGCAGTTTCTAATGAATGAAAGTGAAAATGTTCAATGTGCTTTTAAATAGAAGAGGATCAGATGTGTTAATGCTCTATCAAGTCTTTCAAAATTAAAATATCGAGTTTTTACAAAATCGCGAAAATTCTTACACTTTTCAAGGGACAAACGCAGCATAATTTGATCTATATAGTCGCGCTCGGGCATTTGAAAGGTCAGGCTTCAAGCTATCAGCAACGACCATGTCCATATAGGAATTTTACGTTATCTCATAAGCCCGAACTCTTCAATTCTGTATAATTTTTATATGCATAAAATGATCTTGAAGTTACTTATATAAATGCACGATAAACTGTGCGCACAATGCGGCATTTTATCTTATCCCAGAGGTACAACTCTCTTGATACCGCGTAGTCTGTATCTCCTCCATGGTATTTTGAAAAGATGACGAAAAACCTACGAAAGACCTCTACTCCCTTTATTCCTTCATTCTCCATACAAGATGAGTTCCGGTTTTGGTATCGGCATAGCGGAGATATTAATTACTATTACTATTAATATTGTAAATTATTACCACGAAATAATTAAAATGTAGAAGTAAACCTTTGAAAATAGCTGCGTAAGTAATAGCAATATAGTTCATATGTATGCACATTTTTCAGACTTCAAGTTTCGTGTGGAATAATAAGAAACTAGGATTTGTATGTGAATATTTAATGCAAACGGACAAAACCGGAATACTAATGGACAAGTTTATTCAGATTATGAAAGATATTAGTCCACCAGGTCAATTAAACAACTTGTATATGATATTGTTGGAGCAATATGGTTAGTTTTATAATAATGCTAATAATTTTTTTATATTAAAATTAAAATTTCATTACTTCATCTTTATAGAAAAAAAACAAATGTGTGATGAATTTCAATCGCTTTATATACAAATGCAAGCCGATGGCTATCCGCCAACTCCCGAAATCGTGCAAAGGTTGGAAGCAATGCTGTCGAAAAATAAGCAGATGAAACCTTCAGATCAAGACAAAGAGGATTTAAATGAATTTCGCGAAACATGGAATAAATTTAACGAAGCCGTATTTTGTAAACATTACGACGAGGCTCTACTGATTGCAGACAAGTAAAATTACAAATTACTGAATATTTTTTTAATAATTAATGTAAAAAATAATAATCTTGTATGAAAATATATGTATTTTATACAATAGTTATATAAAATTCCGGCCTTCGATATTGCTATTAGACTTAGGGTTGCGACTGCAATCAGTTATTTTTTATTACGCATTCTGAACTATTTATTTGAGATTTTTAGCTCTGCTAAGAGATACTTGTAGGTCCATTTTGTAGTGCTCAAAAAATTTTAAAAGCCGTAACCATAATGGATTATAGTTAGAATTGAAAAAGTGTGCATAAAAAAAATGCTGAAAATTATTAGAATTTTTTTTTATCAAAGTTAAATAGATATTGATTGAGTAATTGAATTAACAAAAAATTTTCTCGATATTTAGTAAACAAAATCGATTTGAAAGTTAACAATTTCTTGTAGGGCTCCAAAAGAATCAAATGCACAGATGTATTTGCAGCTGCTGAGACAATGCTCTACTTCCATCGACAATACAAATACGGCATTGGAATGTTTAAGGAGACTGTTAGACAAAACAGTAATGACACCTGTTTACGTGGAAAGCATCATTAATCTTATAAGTAATTTAGTGACTATCGATGATTTTGCAAAGATAGTAGATATAGCAAAGGAATTGAATAAAAAATCAGATAAAGTAAAAATTATTTGATCAAAGCTTAGAAATGTTAAATAATTTCTTATAATAGTATTCTCCATTCGTAGGAAAAACGGATACTACAATTAACAAGCATCATAAATAAAAGGTACTTAGAATCTGGTAAATATCTAAACTTCATAAATCATTTGGGAAGTTTGGACAATGATTTAATACCATTGCATATAGGAACGGCACTCAAAGCGCTGCAAGAACAGCCAGAAATAGAAGAAAAAAGTGAGTAATGTATTTCTGAACTTAAGTTAAATATGAATTAATAAAAAGATTTATTATTATTACACGAATTAAAATCTATTTCAGTTAAGGAATACGCATTTACAGCCCGTCATAAAAGTATCCTACCCATAAACGCAGTATGGATTTATGAATTTTTAAAAAACTCTTCAGAAGCTGATAAAATTTGGAATGACTTTTTAAAAGATAGTTCACATTTTTCCGCTACTATTGCAGTTCATCAGTGCGCATATGCTAAAGCTTGGGAAAAAATTCCTAAACTAGTTGAAAAAATTATAGAGTCAAAGGTGATTAATATGACCAAGCAAAATGCCTGTGAATTAGCACTGAAACGTCTTCTACAAAGTGGTCAGTTAATTATTAATTTATATTTATGGAAGAATTATAAATTTTATAGTCAGTAATTATTAGCATTCATGATATTAACAAGATATTATAATTTTAATTTACCGACAGTAATTATATTTTGTATATTTTAGTTTAGCAAAAGTAATACTTGGTTTTTTGTAAATTCCTTGAGTCATTAATCTATTATTTTACAAAGTCTGCAGTAGATATTTAAAGAGTGTTGAAAATGTCGATTCCACGAAGTCTTTGGATCGTTTACTTAATCGTGAAATTTTTGTGAACATCATTTCTAGCAACATATATATGTACCAAAAAGGTGCAATGACGTCTTATTACTCATACCTACACCAAGCATTTATTTTATTAAAATAAAAATATTGTAAAATAGAATAATCCAGAAATATAATTTTAGTGTTTCTTCTTGAAATATAAAAATAAAGATACACTAATATAACTTCAAATAGAAGCTGTTTAAATTTTATAATTCATTTTAATAATTAATTTAATAGTGAATGCATTTATTAAATGATTTTGTATTATTTGTATACTAGATGAACCAAATAAATATGAGCTTGCATATGAATGCATACCTCACATAGTGAAAACTCTCTGTCTAAACAAATTCGATCAATGGGTTGTCCGAACCATAGACGAGAATCGGCCTAATGAATTGACTGCTCAATCCTTAGACAAGAAAAAGGAAGGTAATTAGTTTCTGATGCTTTTGTACAATAAATATGTAATATTTAAAAGCAATAACATTTTATCACTTTTATAGAAAAAGAACAACTGATTAATGATCATCCATAGAATTATAATTCGAAGAAAACTTTTTTAATGCATAAAGATGAAAATATATTAACAGTTTTGTATAAAAATCAAAAGTATTAGTTTAAGGATTTTGTTTTTTTAAATAATATTGAAATATTAAATTACACTGCAAAATGCCTATATTGAATTTTTGAGAAATTAGGAGTTACGATGTAACTTTACGTATAGGACATCTCGAATTTTTAGTAATATTTCAGTGAATGTATGAATATTGCTTTATTAAATGTTATAACATGTACAAATATTCTGTAAATGATTAGTTCATTAAATCACAATTTTGTAAATTAAACATTCTTGTTATTTAATATACAAGTTTTTCTTAATACCTATATATATATAAATTTATAGATAGTTCATTGATGTTGAAATCAAATAATAACTTTATACTGACTAAATTTGATAAGTAAATAAATTATTAATAAAAATGAGAATAGAATATTTAACTTTAAAAAGTGAACTACCTATTTTTATTCAACTTTGTTTAGCTATAAAAAATAGTTATATTATCTTCTGACACAGAAAATAATGAAAAATCCTAAAGGATACTTAATAAATTACATACATATTCAGATTCATTATTTATTTCTTACTTTTTATATATGTACAGTTTTTAATAAAATTAATAAAATAAGATATGCTTTCAAGAAGTTTTTAAATACACTTTAAGCAAGTTCCTGTCATTTTAGTACTTACTTCACTTCAAAAGTAGTACTCATTTAAGCTTATAATAATCCATAAATAATTTCTAGTGTCATGAAGTAAAAAATACATTTTGTTGAATCGATAAAAAACAATGTGGTAATTACATATAGGTAATCTTGGGATACACTTTGCCTTGCAGTATTTAAAATAATACAAATTGTCTTATTAGAATCAAGGTATTACAATCAAATGATAAAAATTTCCTGATAAATTACAAAAATTCATCACACCAATCCATTAAACATTGGTAGCAGTCATTGGACTGTTTTGTATTTGATTGGCATGTATCCTTCATCCATTCTTGAAACAGTTCTTTGTCTTTTTTCAGAACCAGAAATTGACCTAATACTACATACGCCTGAAAAAATTAGAAATAAATTATAATTATTTAGATATAAAAAAATGTAACTAATTCTGATCTGAACCAGTATTTTTTTAAGTTATATATAAATAAACATTTATGCCAACCTTGTCAAATCCAGCTGCTTCTAAACGCCTTCCAAGAACTTCCCCTACACCTGCAAGATCCGTTACAGGCTTTTCACCCATAGGCTCTGCCACAAAGTTCTTATGTTTTTGTGATGTGCTCGACATTGTCTAAAAAAGGAATAATTTATTTTTATCTTAATACATACAAAACCTTTACAATCATCAAATTTCCTTTCGAATTTCGTTACTACTAAGCAAACTGATTAATGGTTACATCAATAGTGAATAATTATACATTCTAACCTAAAAGGAATTTAAAGAAAAATTACAAAGAATTTCTTTACTTGTGCAGATTTACTCATTATGCATTATGAATTACTTGCATTTAAAGTTAAATATTTTAAAGCCAGCTTATTCACAAACCTCGTAACGGTTATTTCACACTTTGTCTTTGAAAGTTGGGTGTAATATCCAACCGGCGCGCTGGAAAAATGAATTTGCGTGTATAACGGCGCACCCACTCTCTTCTTATGGTACCTACTCTTCTCCTTAGCTTTTTATCGGTATGATTATTTTAATAACTTTTAAAGATATAATGCTTTCTATAAATTGAATGATTAAGCATTTAAAAATAAATATACATTCACACCAAATCCTCAAATTGAACACACGTACAAAACATTCCTGAATTTTATTGCGGCTTCGGGCTTGTACTTATATCTTCAAAGCTTGTATGAACAACTGAGTGAGTAATACCTATACATATAATAAGTATAATAAGAATGACGGTCAAGAATGGTAGTTATCCCCTAGGGCCTAGGGCCTAGGGCCCCTAGCTTATATATAGCATTAGTGTAAAGCTATAGTTGCTATAGAACACGAGGCCGAGAACGGTTCAACCGCCGAGAAGGCGGCGTGCCGCCGTCCCGCGTGATTAACTGACCACTTGGCACCAGGGCACTGACCGAAGACCGGTGAGTGGTGACACTGGTGACTCCGTTGATGCTACTGCTGCAGGCTGGGCTAGAACTCAGTGGCCAATGTTAGTTAATCAGGATAAAAAAAATACAAAAAAACTGCGTTTTGTTAGCAGCGTTTTCAAAACTATTTAGTGCAGTTTTCGTTTTTTCAGAAAAAAATCGAAAAGTTGTAGCTATTCAGTTTTGCAGTAAAGTGGCTGGCGTTTACGCTAGAGATGGTTTAAATATACATAAATATGATGCAACTTTTGCAAAATTTCTGCGCTGCACATATATGTACTTGGTTTTACATTTATTATAACTGTTAGCAATAAATAAATAATTGTGTTAACAGAGCTTCATAAGCGAATGTGTGCGCCTGCGCAAGAGATCTAGGGATTTTTTTCTTCATACGACATTTCATTTAAAAGCAGTTACTATACTACTAAATAAACAAAATAAAGAAAGCAAACAATTTAATATATTTTCTAATGATTATTTCTTTAGTAATATAGTCGGGCGCCGCAGGCAAACAACATTGGTGTCGGGGGGTAAGGGGGTTTCGTTTCTTATTATATTTAGAGTCAGTTTGCAGAAATATGAGACGGTGCTTTAGAATTAAGTAAATATTTTAATTTATCATTACAGAAAATATTACGTGAATCTAAGTTTTTTACGCGTTCTTAAGATGTTGAACGTGTAAACGCGTTTATATGTGTCTAATTTTTTTCGTATCGAGCAACAGCACTCGAGGGATGAGAATGTAGACATTTAAATATAATAATAAACAAAACCCCCTTATCCCTCGACTCACTGTTGTTCACCTGCAGCGCCCGCCTGTATTACTAAAGAAATAATCATTAGAAAATATATTAAATTATTTTATTTCTTTATTTTGCTTATTTAGTAGTAGTAACTGTTTTTAAATGAAAGTTGTATAAAGAAAAAAAATCCCTAGATCTCTTGCGCAGGCACACACATTCGCTTATGAATCTTAGAGCTCAACTCTGTTAACAAAGTTATTTCTTTATTGCTAATAGTTATAATAAATGCCAAAACCCAGTACATATATGTGGAGCGCAGAAATTTTGCAAAAGTTTCATCATATTTATGTATATTTAAGCCATCTCTAGCGTAAACGCCAGCCACTTTACTGCAAAACTGAATAGCTACAACTTTTCGATTTTTTTCTGAAAAAACGAAAACTGCACTAAATAGTTTTGAAAACGCTGCTAACAAAACGCAGTTTTTTGGTATTTTTTTTATCCGCTGAGTTTCTGTATAGCCTGCAGGCTGCTGTTTGGCTGTCGGTCGTCGGACGCGGGAGTCAGAACCTCGGTCAGAACTCAAACGCGCGCACGATTTTTCCCTGGGCACATAAGTATACTTAGCTTGTTGGATTATATTCTGCGTATGGAAAGCAATTTTGCCCAAATCATAAATAGGCCTATTGTGGGGGAACACACGGACTCCGTGTCTCATTTTTTATAATCCTACGAGGTATCAGCTTCAAGCTAAACTGCTAAACCGTGACTCGTGTCTCTCTTCGATACACATTACACGAGACATGTAAAAACGCAAAGATTTGTCTCTAAAAAAGACATGGTACATTCCGAATGTGTAACGTTTCCCAGGACATATCCTTTTTCTATTTCTTGATAATAAAAGCAATTTAATATATTTTCTTAAAGTTATTCTTTTAGTAATACCCACAGGCGACTAACATTGCGGTCGGGAGGTTCGTTTATTATATTTAGATTTAGACCTAGTTTTCAGAATATCATACATCATATCTAGATTCCCTATCTTCTAGAGACACGATTCTCCGGAAAATCTTTTTGTTTTTTACGCATCCCGTATCCTGTGTCTCGAAGAGAGTCTTGGTTGGGAGCCCCAAGACAGTACCACATATTTTATAGTAAATATTTTATAACTTATCATTTTTTCATTATATTAATTATTAAGAATAAAGTAAAGAATGTAAATATTGTAAAATGTATTGAAAACATATATTCTAAGCATAAAAAGTCCTAAGCCGACAGGTACAGGGTAATGTATTAGTAAATAAATAAATAAATAAATATATTAATTATTAATGCACTAGTAAGTTATCTTAAAAAAAATATTTATTAACGTTTAATCAACATTAAAAAAAAAAGATTTACTTTAAAGTACAATATAAATTTGATATATATATATATATAGACGGAAGTTTTAGGTACGACTTATTTACAATGAAAACTAATATAATATATAAATTTAATACTAAGAAAAAATATAATTTTGCAATGATTACTTTTTGAAAAATCGATAATTTTAAAAAAATGATTGAAGTAATGTATAGACTCTTTAATTATTTACTATTTATCAAAAGATTAAAAACTGCCAAGTTTAATAAAATACATTAAACTTTAAAATATTTTATAATATACACAATATTTATTGACTATTTCCTTCCTTAAACAGTACTTTCCTTATGAAAACTATTAATAATCAAGTGTTTTCAAAAAATATTTATTTTTTGAAAATTTTCTTAAAAAACTTGCATACAAATTTTACTTGTCTTAGCCGAAAAAATTATATATACCGTGATTCAAATATATTATTCATTCAAACTATTATACATATTTATATATACATAATTATAACTATTTACTCTCAGACAAATAAAAATTCATCAATTTTCTAAAAAAAATCGTATTATACAATAACATCAGAGAAAAGTATAAATTTACAAATTTACTTATTTTTAAATCACCTTTTTCAAGCGTTAAAATTAAAAAATTCGGTTTATCTCTGTTATGTTAATTAAGAGGAAACCAAATCTTTATAATACATTTCTACCTTACAATACTGAGTTTCCTGCTTTGTATAAAAAATATAATCGTAGTAACGAATACCGAAAAGTTGTATTCAATTCTTTAGAATAGTTCACATTTATAGTTTAAATGAAATAAGTTTGTTAGCACGAAACAAAATTACTCTCTAAACAATCAAATACAACTTTCATTTTTTCATAACAATTATTTTTCTAATCACAACGAAGAAACTGAAAACCTGATGTAAAAAGTTAAACCAGATTGTGATTGGCATGCAGAAAGAGCATCTTATCGACTAGATGAGGTGGCAGTGCTGCCCTTTTGGCGTTGTAGACCATTTGCACTTCAGCAGGTATTCGTGAAGGCGGGGAACAGCAGACAGGTACACAATTATAACGACTAGCTATTTGCCCAAGATTTGGACACTTGGCTGATACTTTGGCCCACCACTGAAGTGGACAGTTATCTAGTGGTGCGGTAGATTCAGATTGATATTGTGCAAGTTCTAGATCTGCCTTTTCTTGGGCTGTCATGCCGCGTTTACTCGGACGTAAACCTCCAAGCAATAGCTCCATTCCTAGAAATAGAATTTATTTTGTGAACACCAGTAACTTTTTTACTTTGAAAAGTGTTTTAAAAAAGGGGAATGCCAGCGCATATGTAGTAGCTAGATCATAGAAGAACATAAAAAACTACTACTGCTGTTTACAATTTGCCCAAACAAAGAGTTTAAAAAACTAAATTAATACGGAGAAATGTCGGGAAACTAATTAAATAAAGATGTCAAATTAAATAAAATAACTAAAATCAATATTTTGTCATACATCAAATTGTAGAAGGTTGAAAAATCGCTTTTTCATGTATTTTTCTTTAAAGGAATTTTATATTATCTGTTGACATTTTATTTGTAATCGCATTGGTACCCTTCTCACATTTTCCACTGGCATTGTCCTTTTTTACTCTTTAATGAGGAAACTGAGTTAAAATTAAACTAATCATAAATGTCTTACCAGATAATCGATTTTTTTTAGCAGGAGGATCATCTTCATTTTTAACTTCTGATACATCTTCATCTTCTTGTATCAACTTCGTGAGCATTTCTTTTATAGGCATAGCAACCATCTTCTTATCCTCATCCGTAGCATAGGGCACTTCTTTAAATCTGAAACATTGAAAATTAAGAAATGTATCTTCACAATAAAAAAAAGTAATATTTTAAAAATCTTTTCTTGTACCTTGGATCTAAAGTTGTAGCAATCTGCAACAAAAGACTGACATTGGGATCTGAATAACGCTCGTAGAGCATCTCTGACAAAGATTCTTTGAATGATCGCGCAGTCTCGGTGTCTTCATCCTTAATTTTGAGATGTGCTGATACCAATTGCCACAGCAAAGGTTTCAGCAAAGAAATTAATGGCATCTTTTCCTCGCTTAGAGTCATTATGGTTACTTTGAATGGCTCCAGAACGTCCACTAAGTCATTAACAATCTGCCAGTGTTCCTCCTTGAGATCAACTACGTTTTGATCGATACTGTCCATACTGCTCAGAATGGTACTAATTATTTCACGTCTTGGAATCATCTGTTGGAGCATTGCATACGTTGATGTCCATACTGATGGACAATCCATTACTATTGTATTTTCTTCTATCTGGAAACATAATTTCAAGTAGAAATAAATAAATTTAAGAAGATATAAATGATAACTGTAAATAAATAATACTTACCCCAAGAAGTTGCTCCTGCATTGCTAAAGCTGCTGAAGCAGCAGGATAGCTCATAATTGCTCCAATAGCTGTTCTACAGGTGTCTAAGACTTTAGCAACTTGAAAATTATCAAAGCAAGCCTGTGCACAAACCTGTAGTGACTGAAGTAAACAAGGGATAACAGATAAGCCTCTGGTAGTTAGTGCATTTATAAATTCAATTCTGTTTGTTGATACAATCACAGCAGTTGTCTTTTCATCTCTAATAGACCAATCAGTAAATATAGAATCTATGGTGGTTCCCCACTGTAGTTCATCCCATTCTTTTGGGGCATGTATAGTACACAACATTTTTGACTCTAAAACAGCCTCACCTGGATTTTGATAATAGATGAGAAATGTAAAAAAGTTTTCTCCAAAATTAGAAGTCCATTCTTCTACTGCCAAGCTTATTTCATTAGTTAAAGAAGAAATGTTGGATAATATTGTTTCTCTAAATGTTTCATATGTCCTGGGAATGATATCTTCTTCTAACGAATTTTTACTAGGTATTTGGCATGGAGATTTCAAAGTAGCTACTAGTCTTTGGAATCCTTGCTCCTGTACAATTTCAGGCAATTGTAAATCTATAATTAAAAATTCTACAATGGCTTCAGAAACTGATTTACTGCTACTTGAACTTGTTTGATGTTGATTTTCATCTGACAAAACAAAAGCTACATTTTGATTGCTTGTAGTGGATACGCCGTCAATTGGACCTCTTTTTATCATGAATTTTAAGGGCTTAGCAATATTTACACCAACATTAACATCCTCCTCCACACATTGTTCAGGAAAAGTAATACTAGGATCAGTCACAAATTGTATATCTCCACCAATTTGCACTGTTCCATCAGCATTTGTTGTATAAATATGTTGTGCGCTAGAAGCCATTGCTGCTTTTAATATTCTTTTCTGAGCTCTCCTTTCTTTACTCTCTTGTGTAACGATCTGTTTTCTAGGTGGACTAACTGCCTCAAGATCGTGTAATTCTTGCACATGTTTATTTTGTAAGTGCATTCTTAAGTTGCTTGTATTTCTATTATAAGCTATTTGTGTCTTACATAGCAAGCAAACTATCTTGACTCTTGTCAAAATTTCTCCATCATCATCGGCTGGAAACCCAAAGAATTTCCAGTAAATACTTCTCATGGACTGAGGAACAACAAGTTTTCTATATGTAATCGAATGTTTCTCTTCCATAAATTTAGCGAATACTGATTGTATGCCATTTTGCTTGTGCTCGGGTACTAATATCTCTTCTTCTTGTTCTTGTTCTGCAATTTCTACTCCTGTATCAATTCCTGTATCGATTCCAGTATCTGTAATATCATGTTCTGTTTCCATTGCTTCACGTTTACTACAAACTAACAATTTTCCATCCATTTTACTAGAATTTGTTTCCCATCTGAATAAGTTCTCAAAATGATTATTGAAGGCTTCTACGGCATCTGTTGAAAATAGTTTTTATAAAATAATATACAAAGGCATTTAAAATACAATAATATATTTAGTTTATTTACTGAAATTAGGTAAGAAATCGGTAAAGCTTTTACATAGTATAACACAATTTTATGATTAGAATATTAGAAATATATAGTCCTATAAATTGATATGAATTTTAGTAAATAAGTCTTTGATTAAAAGAAAAAGTGAATATACTGAATTTTCAGATAACCAAAAAACTGTTTCATACAACAAAACGCTTTTAGCACAGAAAAAATATAATATAATAGCTTAGAATACAAATATAAAATAAGAACCTTTCTAACCTGACCGACTCCTGTCATCTTCTCGCCGGTTCTCGAAGAGCGCATAAAACCTGGACTGTTATCCTCCAAGGAAAGACTGGATTTTGATTTCGCGCGGTGCACAGAACAATTTTCGAATTTCAGACGAGATATCACACGCCAAGTGTATGTATGATGGTGCGAGAGGCGGCCAAGCGAAATATATCGATATTTATCTATTTGAGATACTGGTTCTCGTGTCGAGAGATTGCTGTACTGATGGGGTATATAAAACGTCGATTCCGATGACTCTCACAACGACGTGCGATTAATAAATATGGCGTTCGGTTTCTCGTCCATGCTTATATCGACCGACGCTACGATCGACTTTTCTCTCATTTTCTTCTCCTCTTCTATCCCTAGTCCCCACCCTCCACGCCATTCCATTACACTGATGTATACTTATATATATCTATATATACGTATATACATATCTTCCTCAATGCTGAATTCTCGAATGGTTAGATATACCTATATATATATTTAGAGGAGATAACTTCAATGCATTTGTTTCCAAGTGTATACTTTTTCACATATTTCGAATCGCTGAAGTATAAGCATTTTATTTGTTCCAATAAAAAAAATTAAATTGGAGCACGCATAACACATATAATTATGTATTCCATGTAAAACTATGCTTGTACTAAATCATATTTTTTTGTAAGACAGAACGGTATAAAATTTGTATAAAATTTATCAATTCAAAGAAATTTTGGATTTTGTGACTACAATGATAGCGATTATTATATAAGTACCTGTAATCTTCGTATCCTTTTCTATGAAGTAAATAAATGATTTCTTTTATGATCAGAACGCGCCTACTGCATTTTTATCTGTGATTTTAAATTATTAATAAAACTTACAGCTTAATAATCCAATTAGCAAATCTTATTTCTAGTTTACTTAGCGTAAATTAAAGTATAAAGAACTAAATATTTGATGTAAGAATTAACAATATCATTAACAATTTCAAATATAGCGGGTTCTTGATATAGCCAACTTAAAAAATTAACATTACCCTTTATACATGCGTGAACACGTAATTTTTTTTACCTCGTATTTCTTAAATGTCCTTATAACACCCAGCCTTCCTTAATTTTTCTAATACATCTAAGCAGATCGCTTGTACTTTTGATATCAATGTCACATTAAGTACGTTTTAGTTGAACAAGGATAAAAAAAAAATTGTTCTGCGACAATAAAAAATATGTCTTCTTTGCTTGGACGCTTTTGGACTGCACTTCAAAATATTGTTGTATATTTCCGGGCGCGCAATTTCCAAGTACTTGACTTCTCATTTTAAGATTAAAGTTTTGACAGAGATAAATAGGTGTCTAGTTTTGGATAGATGATAGTCTAATCAAGGTGTAAATAATACTAATCTTTAATTTTTATGTAACAAATTTAACTATGAGTTTGGTCTTGTCAGTAAAATTTAAAGAGACGGTGCTGGAAGAAACAAGTAAACATCATATACGTTATATATATACATGTGAAATACAAGAATGATGCAAATAATGTTTCACTCAAGTCCACGGTCTCAAGCCTAAGTAAACTATAGCTTAAACTCGCTGATGCAAAAAACAAAATCTCCAAAACTTTATAATACATTTAATATAATTCAAATAAAAGAGCCGTCGAGGCGAAACATCGCTCAAATATTACAATCGATCTTTTCAACGATATTCATTCATCATTTATAAAATCCACTCCCTCTCAACAATTCTTATGAACACAATCATACGTCAACCCAATGTTCACCCCACAAGCGCTAGTGTCAATCTATCCTAACATACATATAGTATATATGTATATACTCATCGATATACATATATATTGAAAATCTAGGGGAGTGCCATCCGGCGGCCATGTTGAAATAATTTTTTCCCCATCCGCGCGCTGCCAGTAACAGACACACACGCACACAGTGTTAGTGCTCTCTGTGTGCGCGCCTATATGCACTTTTTTTTCGAACTACCAGCCAGCAGCATCATCATCATCAACAATCTCGTCGTCGCCGTAACGTTAATTTCATGTACCATCAACTAAGCTGGACTCTCGCAACTGGACACCTCGGAACAAGTGCGTGCGTGGTGCATGCAACCAGTACACGGGTTCCCACATCGAGAGCGAGAGAGAGAAAGGCAAGCAGTAGCACTAGTATAGCAGGCAGCAGCAGCAGCGCAGAGGGTAAACATACACACACTTGCTCTCTCTTCACACGCAGACGCCTGCGATTCAGTGCGATCAGTAAAAGAGAGTCAGCGACATCGTCGTCGTCGTCGTCGTCGTCGTCGTCGTCGTCGCCGCCGCCGCCGTCGTAGTCGTAGTCGTAGTCGTAGTCGTAGTCGTAGTCGTAGTCGTAGTCGTGGTCAACGTCAGCGACTTGGCTGTTTCGTCTCAAACGACGCGTGCAGGACGTGAGTGATTCTGAGGATTTACGTCTGGGTGATATATAAGAAAAGCATGAGATGCGAACGCGCGCGCCAATGTTTTTCCGCTTCTCTCTCGGTGGTTCCATGCTTGAGCAAGAGAGAGCGAGAAAGAGAGGGAGAGAGTGAGAGCTAAAAGTCGAGCGAGCGAGAAGTAGCTTAGCGTGAGAGGGGGTACAAAGTTTATGCAAAATTTTGTTTTTTTTTTAGAATTAGTGTTTCTTTTATTGTTTGGTTGTTTCCGTTGTAAGAAGGGTGGATGAAAGTTTGTGAGTTCGATGGTTCTGTGAAAAGTAAGTTTGAAATATTTGTTGAATACATCTACAATAGATGGTTCAATTTTTTAACTTTTTCGCTAGGTTTGTTCGCTTTGGTGTTTTGTTGTGTATATGTGAAGAATTAGGTTTTAAGACAATATTGAAGGGTTCAGCTACTTATTATGCTTACAAAAGTATAGTAATTGTGCAGGATGATGTATGATGACTCAAGAGTGTTAACTGTAGATTTTTAATGGATAAAGGAACTCTTTATTGAGTAATTTCACTTGCTCACTTCGTTTCAATCTGGTTTCAGCTGTTAGTCGACATTACATTTGTTTCTCTCTCGCTTTTATTGCTAGCCCTTGGTGTTCGCTTTTCTACCTCATTTTATTACTTGATGCTTAATGTACTATTTATTAATACTCTAAATTTAACAATTGTATTTTTTTTAGGTAAGTCGAGGCCATACTTAATGATAATAAACCATCAGGATTATTGAAGAAACGTATGTTACTACATTAACAAAGCCTTATATTTAATACTGCGACAATATTTATCAATCAAGAAAGCACTGGTTAAAACAAAATGTTAAATCGTTGATGTATAAATGTAGCCTAATTTTGGTAAGTGTCCATAATTTTTATTTGAAGAAAGAGATGTAGCAAAAAGTATTTATGAAACTTTTCTTTATACATTCATTATAGTTAAAATAATTACAAAACGTTTAAAAAAAAATTATCAATCAATAATATTTTATGAAACAATCGATGATTCATATCATACTATAAGTTAATACATATTATAATTTTGTATTGATCAATACATTGAAAACTATTAGAAATACTAAGAATTTGCACATATTTTTAATTTATAATTATATTTTACAATAAATGAATGATTGAAGTTGTAATAATTTAAGACTGATAAATCTTTGAACAGTTCAGTGATAAAAAAAGTTTTAGCTGTTTTTGCTACTTTTTCTTCAATATGTATTTGCTAGCCACATTGAGTTATTTTGAAAATTTTATTTTTTTGCAGTGCCTAGAATAATAGTTAAGAAAAAATAGACTACTAGACAAAAGTGCTCGTTTATAATATTAGCCTTAGATAGAATCAAAAATGGATGATGAAGAGGGATCATCGAGTTCAGGTCCTATGTCCTCCCTCAATAGCCTTTTCACCTTCACTAGTCCAGCAGTAAAAAAGTTACTTGGATGGAAGCAAGGTGATGAAGAAGAAAAATGGGCAGAAAAGGCAGTCGATTCTCTTGTCAAAAAATTAAAAAAACGAAAAGGAGCAATTGAAGAACTGGAACGAGCTCTCAGTTGTCCTGGTACTCCAAGTAAATGTGTAACGATCCCTAGGAGTTTAGATGGCAGGCTACAAGTGTCTCATCGCAAAGGACTCCCACATGTCATCTACTGCAGGGTTTGGCGATGGCCAGATCTGCAATCTCATCATGAATTAAAGCCCTTAGAACTGTGTCAATATCCTTTCTCGGCCAAACAGAAAGAAGTTTGCATCAATCCTTATCATTACAAAAGAGTAGAAAGTCCGGTATTGCCACCGGTTCTTGTGCCGAGACATTCCGAATTTGCGCCCGGCCACTCGCTCTTGCCATTCCAGCAGCTCACTGAACCTACTATGCCGCACAATGTTTCTTACTCATCTACTGGATTTAATTCTGGCTCAAATACAGGTATGTTAAAACATGTTATTTTTTTAGTTATCACAAATCTCTAGAAAAATTAAGCTATTAAAAACAATGTTAGACAATCACAAATAGTATTTTCAATTAATAATTTGAAAGTTTATAAATAATCTAATACAATATTTTAGATTTTAGAAAAAAAATCAATAATTTTTCTAATTCCAAATATAAATAGATTATATTTCATAATTCATGTATCAGAGAATTGATACTTATTTGCACAATAGGTTTTACCTATAGAAAATCGGTAGTGGGTATAAGTTCAGTTAGAATGCTTTTTTATAAAAAATAATATTTATTTATGTCTTAATTAAAAGTTCATATACATCAGAGTTCCATGAAAATTCATAATTTGGATATACCAAAACACTTATTCAAATACAAATTTCATACAGTCTGAAGTTCTCTTTAAAAAGAAAATATTAATTCTTTTTTTTTTTATTACAATTTCCAGTAGGCACGGGTGTGAATCCAACCTCGCCGATATCGTCAGTCGGCTCTGTTCCTAGTCCCGGCTCAGCAACGACTAATCCCCAAAGCCCATATGGCTCGAACGGCCTCCCGGAAACACCACCACCAGCTTATTCGCCACCCGAGGATGGTTCTCAACACGGTCCGTCGCCTCCCCCCGACTCGACGGTCACTAGCAATACAGGCTCAGCTATGGATACTTCTGCAAGTCCCGAAGTAGCACCAGTCTGTTACCAAGAACCTCCTTACTGGGCCTCGATAGCTTATTACGAACTGAATTGCCGTGTTGGCGAAGTCTTTCACTGCCAGTCTCACTCCGTTATTGTCGATGGCTTCACCAATCCTAGTAATAATTCAGATCGTTTTTGTCTTGGTCAATTGTCCAACGTCAATAGAAACTCAACGATAGAGAACACGAGGAGACACATTGGCAAAGGTGTGCATCTTTATTACGTTGGTGGAGAGGTTTATGCTGAATGCCTATCAGATTCGGCCATTTTCGTACAATCGAGGAATTGCAATCATCATCATGGATTTCATCCGAGTACTGTGTGTAAAATACCGCCTGGATGCTCATTGAAGATTTTTAACAATCAAGAGTTTGCTCAATTGTTATCGCACAGCGTTAATCATGGTTTCGAGGCTGTATATGAACTAACCAAAATGTGCACAATTAGGTGAGCAAAACTTCTTGTTCATTTTGCAATGTAAAGGATAACCTTTATCGTAATCTGACAAATATTTTATATTTTTATCTTAGAATGTCGTTCGTGAAGGGTTGGGGCGCTGAGTATCACCGTCAGGACGTAACTTCGACTCCCTGCTGGATCGAGACTCATCTACACGGCCCTTTACAGTGGCTCGACAAGGTTCTCACGCAGATGGGCACACCGCACAATGCCATAAGCTCAGTGTCTTAAAAACAAGAAACAAAATGCACAAACAAAGCGAAAAATGAGAAAGTAAAAAAAAGGGTAAAACAAAAGGCCTTCGGCAACACCCGTCAACTCGAAAGTGTAGATTTTTATTATTATTTTCTTTTTTGTGAATCGCGTAATATTTTTATGAATTTTATTTTGATTATTATATATTTCGAGGATGAAAGAGTGCGAGAAAATGAGGGAGAGAAAGATAAATAGAGAAGTCGAGAGGGAGTGAAAGAGAGTTCGGGAGAGAAACATTGATTTTATTTAGTATTTCTTTATGAATTGTTGGTCGTATTTTGTTCTTCGTATATATAAGCCTAAGCCCACATGTGTAGACTATCTCAAACGGACTTATGCGTAACTGTGTTTCCGGTCATTGTTGACACGGCCGGGTATAATGTTTTTATTTGAAAATAAGAGACAGAGAAGAGAAGAATAACTCTTTTGTGAACTTTAGTTCTGTTTTTGGTGGTTTTCAGATGAAGAAGGGAAACTATGATTAACAAAAAGTGGAGTATAGATAGTGATACGTGAATGAAAGTAAATGAGAAATCTAAGAGAGAAAAACAAATTATATTCAGAAAAAAAATGTGAATTTTACGTAAATCTATAATTTATTGTTGTACAGTTTGAAAGAGAAGTTGTTCGATAGGTGGCGAAAATTGACTAATCGTTGTGGATAAGTAATGAAAAAAGAGTACATTAATAATAAAGTAATCTGATATTATGCTATAAGAAGTTTGTCGATAGTGAAAATTGATTTCGCTTGTCGCTGATGCCTTTTTACAGTTTTTAAAAAGTTCAAACTTTGACAATTAAGTAAACAAACGTAAGACAGTTGATAAATCACGAGATAACCTTATACAAGGTGCCTTCTTTTGAACTATTTACAATAATACAGAAGGCCTTTTTACTCAATCTTTTATTGTGAAAAAATAAAAAAAATAAATGGATTTTTATGCCAAAGCTGCGAGCAAAAACGAAGAATATTTATGCGGCATATATTTGCTAAGATGATAAATATAATTAAATTAGCTATTTTTTGACTAGCAAAATTATTTCTGCTATATTTTGCAAAGGCATTGCCTAAAATTTTTCAAAGCCAAAATAGAGTATATAATTTTTTTCGTGAGAGAGAATAAAATGAAATATGATCAATTCTTACTCGTGCAAATTTTTTAGATAAATGTGCGTTTGTAAGATACGACAATACTTTATTCTAAACGTAACAAAAATACAACAACAAATAAAGCTACAAAACTGTGTGTCCACAAATACATCGACGTCTATTAAGTATAAAATGAAAATGATGAGATTAGTAAAAAAAAAAGAACGATAAGGCGTAAAGCAAAAAACTTTAGTGAATGACTTTTACAATTTAAGGCGCTCACTAAAAAAAAATGTCCAATTTGTCTTGCGACGGAGTTACCTTGTTAAGAAAAAAATGGTGAATGAATTAAAGATTCAACGTAATTTTTTCAAATATATACATATTCTTAAAAGTGTAAAATATAAAAAAAATTTATGACACGGAGCCGTTAGATTGCTAGATAAACCATTCCATAATGAAAAAAAACCTCTTACGATGTAAAATAAGTTTCCTGTCAATCGTCAAAACTATTTGAAGTCTGTGCATGTATAGTGAAAAGAAAATGTGTTATATACCATACGTATGAGCGTAAAAATTTTCGTGGCTTATCAAAATTTAAAAACATTCGCGTTAAATTTTTTTCATCAGTGTGTGTTGTAAGATGAATTTAAAAAAATACACGCCAGGAAAACGCGTTGAATATTAGGAAATAATGTATATCATTATATAACTATATTGGGCAATCAAAATTACAAATAATGAAATTACCGAAATTCAACAATTATTTTTTAATAATTTTATTTTTATGTTATCCAATGCAATCAAATTAGCTTAAATTCTTTTTTTTTTCTTATATCAATAAACCTAAAATTATTAAAAAATGAATTGCAATAGTGAGTCTTTCATTGTAATTTTGCCCAAAAAATCTCCTGTAAATTTACAATAAGTATAACTGATTTAAAAAAAGATAACTATATCAAGGCGATGGAGAATTAAAGCTGAATTCGGCCATCGTCGCCATAAGACATAATCGATCTCGAGGGGCGCTTTTCCTTCCTAGAGTAATTATAATAAAAGAAATTATATATCGCGAGGAGAAGATAAGTAGGAAGTCCACTGTAGTACTCGGCTGATATTGTGAATTTTAAACTTAAATAACAAATAATTAAATGAAAACAAAAAAAGTATAACGTGATAAAGCCACAACTTTACGATGATGAGCAAAGTGCAAATCGTTTTGTAGTTATGCTAGTGCATACCTAGGACTATGTTATCGAGAAGAATCAAGTGTATAGGTATGAGAATGCAGAATAGAAAACAAAAGTAAGTTCACTGTAACTCGGGTGTACCATATGCAAACTAAAAATCGATTCTCGATAGGCTTGTTCGTTGTAAAGTTTGAAAGTGAAGTCGAAAAATAAGAGCAGAAACCAATTTATAGTTAATAAGACGAAAATTGGATATGTAGAAAATATTTCAATGGTGAAAATATTTGCAAAAAAAATTATACAAACTATATAAGTAGACGAAAATAATGTTCATATTAGGTGAAAAATAATCGAAAGAAGGAAGAAAAAAGGATGTATACCGAAGCATTTCGCGTCTACAAGTTGACGTGCGATTCCTCCTTTCGATCCCTAATATCGACAGTCTTATTTTAAAAAGAAAAATTTAAAAAGACGATGGAATTTCTTCATTATTATATATGTCAACGTGCGTAATTTTGTGATTCGTAAAATGATATAAACTACAACACAGAAAGAGATGTTAATAATTTTCTTGTGACGATTTTGATTTATGAGTAAATATTATTTGTTTTAAATGGTTATTTTAAGTGGAAAAGTATTCCTATAATTATTTCAGACGTTGCGTTTTTTTGTAATGAAATATTGAAAAATGGACCATTCAAAATATATATATTTTAAACTGTTTGGTCATTTAGTGTTTAGTATCTTCGATTACTTTGAAAATATGTTCAGATCATTTATGTAACGTTTATTTAAAGCTATTTTACAAAAGTAATCTAGAAAGCATAAGTGTATCTGTAAACTTAAAAATAATTATAAAATATACGTTTTTCTTTTAATAGGCATTATTTACGTTATCATAAAAATATAAGGTGGGTTACAAGCAAGAGTAATTTTATATTGGTTTTTAAATACACCCGATTGCTTGTTTTAATTTTTTTTTTTAATTTTTTTTTTAAATGTGTGGCATAATGTTTATTTTATAATTATTAAAAAGTTTAACTTTTATAATTATAGGCCTAAATTACTTCTGTAAAATGTAATCTATGTATAAATAATAGATGCCAAATTAAAAGATGGTTATAAAGTACAAAAATAATCAATTTATTGAATATATTCTTTGTAAATGTTGTATAATGAATCTTATAAAAATGGAGTTCTGCGCACAATTAGTATGCAAAGCATTCTGAAAAATTTCCACTTTACAAATTTTCTCTTCGTTTGAATTCGGATACAATTAGCAATATTTATAGTATCAGTTATATCGAGACTATGAATTTCTTATAACATAGTTCGATTTATCCGCAAACGAATTCTTCACAGAACAATTCCTGAATATTTAACAATCGCAATGTAGGTTAAATGAAATGTTTTTTTTTGTTGTATCAAAGATTTAATTAAATTGTACTTGTACTTTCACTTTGCAATACTATTTTTAACATAGTTTGTGGGTTTAAAAATGTTCTATTAGATAGTTTAAATGATAAATTTAAAAAGAAAAACGTATTCATCAATAATATATTATGATGACATAATTAACATATATGTTTAATTTTAATATACTTTTTAAAGAACTGTACAAGAAACAACAATTATCTCAAGTTATATTGAAATAACTACCTGTTTTTTATCGATATTAAAAATAAAGGTATTAAATAAATTTATTAACAGCATTACAGTTTTTTTTACATTATATTATTTAAACTATCATTTTGCACGAACACAGCACAAATCGTAAACACAATGCTCTTACAGGTAATTGATAGATATAATTACATTTTATAATGATAGAATAATGTCTATTATTTATTGTTACAAATGTTCAGTGTAGTTATACGTTTTACACTCTTTCATCCTTTACAATCATTAAAATATAATCATAAATTATAGTAAAGTGTGTAGAAAGGCAGAACACAAATTTATTAAATATGTTTATTTTAAATTATCGTAATACACGAAAGAGAAAGCTTATCACTTATGTAACTTTTAAGTAAGCTCTTGACGCTTTTGTAACATTTTTTTGAAAGTTAGTTCAAACGGTACCATGTGTTTTTACATTCATTTTTAACCCTCTTGCGCACGGGCTTATGCATATTATATATTAATTGTGCTTATTTTGGACGAGATATCTTGTCATGGTACGCAGGAGGATTGAAAATTATTTTCATTTCCCAGATAAAATGTCAATTAATTTTTTACTCACTTGTCTTGCATATTTGCTTCCAAACTGAGAAACAATCTTTTGCCAAAGTCTCCAAAATATTAGATGGGATTTATTGAAGTGCATATATATTACCGACAATAAATACTAAATATTATCTCCTTAGTACTAAGACTTTTATCGTGAATATTCACACCAAGGAATTTTGTAGCGAGTAATTCAAGCGTATGTTTTTCTTTGCTATTATTTCAAAGTAATCGAAGATGAAGAGTTCATACGTTAAAGCATGGCATAAAAATGGAGGTATATAGAGTTGAACACTTTTTCTCTCAATATTTCTGCTGCAAAACATCAAACTAGTCATTGCAGATACGTTGCTTACGAATCTTTTTAAACCTTGAATAGCATTGCATTTGACAATTCACCATATTTACACGTACGCCTTTTTTAAATTAAAAAGCATTCAAATATATATAGATCAGATCATTCCTTGGAGTGAAAATCACTATAAACGATTTATCAGTTTTTTCGAGTAAGTCAAAAGCAAAAGATACATGCCAATTCTTCACGGTTTATCAATTTCATGCGATTTTTGCAGTAGATTCTCTCGGTAACAATCCGTCGCTCTCCCACGACTGCATTGCGCACACATCCGCAGGTGGCCCACAATGTCTTATATATATGCACAAGAATCGCATAAGAGCCTAGAATAAACATACGTACAGCTTTGTGCGTCCGAATGCTTTTTGCGATGCTCTCTTTTTAGCCCCGGAGCTACCGGAGTAAGAGATAGGGAGGGAGAGAAAGAGAGAGAGTGAAACTAACACGTCCCTGCGGGGCACCTGCAACTTTAAGAGAAAGAGAGAGAGAGAAAGAGAAACTGGGTTCTTTCTCATCTCTCTTTTTGCTGCCGCTCCGCTGTGCTCGTAGCCTGCGTAAGAAATAGAGCTCGAGGAAGATTATCGCATCGAGTCGCGTATTTGTCCGGTGTCTGTGCGCACGCGAAAAAAAAAATGGTCCCCAAGTAATAAATTATACCAGTTCAACATCTGCTGTCTAAAGTTTATTGGGCTGAGATTATAGTTAACGGGATTTCTGGACAGAATTTATCAGATTTTTTTTCGATTTTCGTCCAAGACCGTGATCGTAGTCGAAATATAGTGCAATTTTGTTCGTGTAATGGTTTTTCTTATACACTGTTATGATTTTGAAGCTACTGGCCTATGGTGTAACTTACATTTGAATTTAATTTATGGTTTAGTGTCGATTTAAATTGAAAACGTTTAACGATATAGCTACCAAGTATATAAGTATAAAAAATTTCAATTTTACATGTATAAATAATTACAGTCTTAAAAATCGCAAAAAACAATTAGTTTATCAAAATTCACATTGTCATAGTTGATGTGCATGTAATCATTTCTCGACGCTAGGAATTGCGCAAAAGTGATTGAAGTAAATAACGCGAAGACGAAAAAGATTGTGACATTATTTGATGGATTTTTTTTTCGTTCGGTGACGAATAAAAACTTTCTGATGCCATCTGATAAATCAACTGTCAAAGTAAAATATCGTGTTCAGTTTCGTTCATCATTGAGCATTTCTTTAAAAATCACGCAGGTTCTTGACAAAAATTTAACTATTTCGGAATACTTTTTTCTTCGACGATGCGATACGAAGTAAAGTACGAAAAGTATCATGCAAGCGAGAGTGAAGGATTATATTTGGCGAACATTATACAGTTATGGAGATGGTGAGTAAAGTTAGTTTTGTCCGATTCGATCGTTCGTGTTCTTAGATTTTTTTTCTCTTTTATTTTCTTGGGAATTCGATTTGTTAGGGATCAAAGAGAGACGCTCTATTACAGCGAGTCTTTGCGAACTCAAAGGTGTTTGTTTGCGCAAGACTATTGAACCTTACATATTCAGTAAATGAGCATTTATAATGATAATAATGATAACTATAGACATCATCAATATGCCTAGTTTATTTTAGTGCTGCATCCTATATTTTATTCAATTTTCATCGTAATGATGTGTTTTTTGGTTTGGGAGCATTGTTTAAAAAAGAAAAATTTATTAGCACTGGGTATTCTTTTTTCAATTTTTTTTTCTCAAATTAGAATTACCTATATTTAACTTTTTTATAATTTCATAGTATTATTTAAATTTAAATATTTTCTTATATATACTGAATAGTTTTGTTTATTTTCTTTAGATAGTTTTACAATCATATATTATTTGTGATATAAATTAATTTGCTATTTGGGTATGTATCTATAGAAACCACAGGGACACGAAAATATGTCAAACTACTTATATTGGAGCATATGAAAGTATGTGAAATGATGCGTTAAAAATCTGTCTCAAATTAAGAAAGGCATACTTTCTCACATTTTCCTATACGTCCTCTCACATTTATTGTTTTCTTACCGCAAGAAAGCACTCTTCCATTATTTTTATAATGCAAGTACTTATAAATGTCAACTAATTTAACATTTAAACTTTTGAACAATGCTTTTTAGAACGAACCTAGATATATAACCAATGTATAGACACAAATGAAAGCAAAAATATGCGACAACAAACGTCATGTCAGTAGATTAACATGATATATACATCGATAGATCAACCTGTCACTATTAGCTTTTTCAAATTTTCAAGCTTAGAAAAAGTATAATAAGTATGTACTGTGTGTGTAACCTCCCACGTTACATAATCATTCCTCGATTCTACTATCTGGATATAGGATCATCAGTTCCATTGTGTTTCGGCACACAATACTAAAGTGAACTCTATAAGATATTAATCTGGCTAATAGCTCTGTGCACATGTACAAATTACTTACTATAAGGTCTGCGCTCGGGTCTGCGGGTGTACGCGCTGATTGGAAACTATCGTGCATCGTTATTTCTCACAAAACGGAGGGAGCTAGATAGTAACAATAGGAAAAGTTTATAATTAGCTTAATTAAAGTTTCGGCATGCGTATCGCAGTAAAGGTTAAGACTGAGAACGAATCAAGACCAGCTGATTTTTAAATGTCTGATTTATCACATGTTATCTTATGCTTTTATAAGCAGGATTCTTTTGAGAAGAAAGGCATATAGGTACTTTGATAAATGAATATCACATGAGAAATAAATTTCCATGAAGACTAAATTCTTATTATCTTTGCAATATAATAGCTGAGATTGTTTAAGTGTATGGGGGATCCCTTTTAAAGATGAAGGGGTCCTTCGAGTGAAGTTTAAGAATTGAAACTTTTTCTAACTACTCGTGAAACTTCAAAGTTAATCAAGCTGCTAAAATACAAAAGCTATAGTTGGGGAAGCACCGGCTTTGGGTACTTTACATTCAAGTTTTATTCCATCGTGGTTACACAATTTTTCTTTATTTAAAATGTACACCACATGAATATACCATTATGTTGTAATAAAATTTTTGCTAAATTCCTCTGTAAACGATTTTGCTGTTACCAAATCTTCACCCCATTCTATCAACTAATTTCCGATATTTCGCAATCCACCCCCTCGAGAAAGCAAACCCAACCCAATCGTCCGAAAAGAGACAATTTCACAAGGTTCCTTACCTCGCCAAAATATCATCAAACATCAGCCTAGTCAAACCTGCAGTAACCCATCGCAACTCTCGCAGACCTCGGTAAAAAAAAACAGGAAAGAGCGCTGAGCGAGGAGGAAAGATAAGAAAAAAAAAGCGTTCACAGGAGGGGAAAACAGGAGAGAAGAGGATATAATAGGACTCGAGGAGAGGAGAGGATAAGAGCCGTTCTCCCGCTGGCGCGCATCGGCGCAGGAGTCGCCGGGCAAAAGAGGGGCAGCCCACCAAAGTCAGGCCGCCGCTCTGCCGCCGCCAGCCGCCGCTTCTCGCAATCAATATCGTTCTGGCTGCGTGCGCGCGAGCCTCGTTGTGTATACGTGCGCGCGGCCTGTCTATCTCTCTCTCTTTGTCACGCTCACGTATATAAAATATCATAGTGCGCCGAATTTCTAATACGCGTACTGCACAAGGGACAAGAAAAACAAGAGACAGAGAAGGACCAAGTTCAGGCGTTCGTTTGCTACCCACTTTTGATATACATTTTTGTCAAACTGCAGCCGCTCTGTGCGTGTGTGTGTGTCCAACGGCCGTAATTTTGTAAACGGAGAAGGAACAGAAGGTGGTATACATATATATACGTATATAGTACTGTATGTGTACGTGCAGGTAGAATTGAGTGTGTTGTTGCTACCCTCGGCGTTAAAAGTGGAGAGATCTCGTATACGGAAGAAAAGACAAAGAGGATATATTTCTGGGAACCAAGAAAAGTTCGACGAGTGTCGATGTGCGAGGGTCGCGGGGAAAAATACGCGCTGCCTCAGGAGAAAGCGTAGAAGGAAGGCGATTATTATGTACTGTTTGCGGAGTCTGTAAGAGCTGTTACGGGGGAGAGTCGAAGGTTCTTCCTCGCGAATCTACACCACGACGACGTCACGTCCATCTACCCGCAGAATGGCCAAGGTGAGGGTTTTTTTTCTCTCTCTATCTCTCTCTCTCTCTTGCTCTTTCTCTTGCCACCGAGAAGCAGTTTCTTTTTTTCTCGTTCTTGATACGTTTGTTGCTATGGGGGGTTGAAATTTTGATTCGGATAATTGTATGATTTGGATGGGCGCTGAGAGCAGAACCGAACAAAAGTGGATAATGTTTGATCGGACTTACTGTGATTTTCGGCTCCGGTATTGACAGATTTTTTCACTACTTTTTGATGAGCCATATCCTAAATTTTGCACGGCATATGGATGAACTTCTGATGAGAATCATTGCTTATTATTTAATGTTTTTTTTTTGGGTTTTTATTAAAATTTAAAGAAAATCATTATCGTTGTCTGTTGACTGTTGTCATTTCCAAGAATCTTGTAATTAAGTATACGGAAAATACACTTGGTGCATCTGTTATATCTCAGGTAAGTAATATATGCGGATCGTTCTTAGCATTTTTCTTCAATTCTCAGTAGTGTTTAATTTTATCATAATAAATATTTAAATAATAGTTATATATCGCGAAGTAACTAATCTCTGATTAAACTTTCATACAAATCTTTAAATTTATGTCTAATTACTATAATCAGAAATTAGTGTCCTTACGATGACTGTCCAATAAATATTGTCAGTAGTAGGAATGTCGAAATAAAGTGGGCCCTATTGCTGACTCTATACTGGCGTCCAAGTGTTATACACATTTAAATAATCTAACATTTACAACCATTCGACAAAATTTATAACTCGCCACCTTTTCTAATTGTGGCATCAGTTTGTCGGTAGGTATACATGGCGGACCCTTTGATCCCGGTTCTGTTAGATTT
This sequence comes from Megastigmus dorsalis, assembly GCA_900490025.1. NCBI lineage: Eukaryota > Metazoa > Arthropoda > Insecta > Hymenoptera > Megastigmidae > Megastigmus > Megastigmus dorsalis. The sequence goes on along the minus strand of UELU01121734.1, from coordinate 18,972 downwards.
ATGCCGGTGTGGATGTGGGTATGTGCGCGAAGCGGGAGGCAGAGGCAATAAATGTGCCAATGTCCGAGGTGACAGAGTCGCCAACCCCGTATGTAGTGTGCACCTGTTCCCTTCGCTTGTATAATATCGAACGCGAAAAAATTGCCGGATGTGCGAGAGCCCCAACACAAAAGCGAAGCGATGTTTCGTATTTTCCTTCAGTGGTATACGGTATACGAGAGCCTTTTATTCTGCCTTTTTGAAAACCTGAAAGGGGATGTGGTGATGGTTTGTATGGCTAGCTGTACGATGAAAATCAATAACTGGACAGTGTTTGTGAAACTAGAAATGTCGCGGGATATACGCTTATGTATTGAGAAAAGTATTTAAATTTTGGTAAATGATTCGAGTGGAGGTAATAAGATTGACGGACTTGTGGATTGAGTAAAAGTATATGTGCTATTATATAATAGTAATTATATACTAAGCAGAAATATCCTATGTTATTTACTACAGAGTATACACTGTGTTGTTGAACTTCGTTTTCGAAAGATTTATTTTAATTTGTTCATTAAGCGTATTATTCGGATATAAAAGTTGTTTATTTTCAAGGATTTCCGCGGAGTATCGACCTTTTGCAACACACCTATAGTTATTATCGTACTGAACGCAGTGTATGATAAAGTTCATTTCCCAGAAATAATGAGTAAAACTGGAGTCAAAACAATCGTTTGTTCTTGTCCATTGCAAATATTATTAATTGAATTACGAAATTAAACGTTGTATCACGTTTTTTGGATAAAAAAACGAATCATTGAAATGAAAAAAAAATGAGTATGAATATGTGTACGTTCTTAATCGTGTACCGTTATTTTGCTATTCACATGTAATCACATGTAATCTATGGCAAACTTAATGAACTATCTATTAATTAGAGAGAAATTAAAATCGATACTCGCTAATGTCATTACTACGTTAATTTTTAAACATTCCTTCTGCAAAAAGAAGCTCAATTTGTTATCACATTATTGGTAAATTCATCATATCCACAGTTTCTTCCGTATCTCACAAATCGCAATTTTTTAAATAAGTTTGGGTTACCTTTAAATGGCAGACAATTTAAAAAGGTGCGTATATATAAATGTGTATCACATGAATTTTGAGCTTTGTCAGAGTTTCAAAGAGGAATCTTCCAACTGCCTAGGGTTAACGGAATGGAAGGTTTTACATTGTGCCGTGGGGTGACTCATAAGATTCTTTGAATGAATTTCCACACCATCTGGAGGGTTGATATTGATAAAAATCAAGGGTCGGAGAACTAGTTTCTTTTTATTTTGCGCTACAAGGATTTAGACCCCCTTTTCCCATAGAATTTTAACGTATACTCATCTTAATAATAATAACGCATCTTGTACAGTATATACTATACGTGTATACATTATATTAGCATAAGACGCAAAAAGCTGGAATTGAATGGTTTCGAGAATTTTCTTCAGCGTATGAACGACGCAATTTTTGGTAGTTAATATTTCCATTGAGTTAATTCCTTAATACGGGTGGAGTCGCTGTAAAAATGAATTATTCATGAAATTGACTATTTGCACTTAAACTTATATTTTTTTTCTGTCACTTTCATTTGGTAAGCTTACGAAATCAGCAAACAGAATTGTATTTTTTTCTCGTAAAAGTTACGGTATTGCAATTTTATTATGTCATCATAATTTACAAACTTTCAATCCCCATATTTTTTTTAGATCATTGGTTAAAATGAAATGTTTGCATTGAAATTCTGCCATAAATTGCATTTTTAATTATGTTTTACTGAAATTTTTTTAAATATAAAAATATAAAAGAAGCTTCTCCGTTAATAAATTTGAATGGCGGAAACTTACATTTAAAATAAAATGAATGCTGTGTCAATATTTTGTCTTTTGGCACTTGACTCTATTGTCTATATATACACATATTTGTACATTGATAGTTATTTTGGCCTTGATCGTTACGGTGTCGCTTTTCACATTCACTTATCAAAGTTCTAAAGTTTCTAAAATTAAATACGTAGCTATAAATATTATCAGAAGTTTATAAAAACATAAATTTCAAAAATATATAATTTGTATATAAATTATAAGTATATATGTAGTATGCTTAATGCATTACTTTATTAATTTAAGGTCAGTGAAAACGACATTTCACCTGCTCTAGGACGTACAGAATTAGTTTTCATCCTCACACATATAGAAGTGGTTAATTTATTTTTAGCTTATTTACATCTCCCAACCAATCAGATTTTTCGGTCTTGCTTTTAGAGAGAAGCTGACTGGATACACAAAATAATTTAGACTAACTTCTTAATTGAAAATACAATCGTATTTTTTTTATTTCTTCTTGTTTGGTTAGTAAGAATGGTTTATGTTTATATGCTGCCTTTGTTATTTAAACAATTATTGTTAACTCTTATCTCTACAATCAGAGTTTATTTAATCAATTCAATGAAAGTTTCATAAATTTTTTGTTAAAACATACAAAAATTAAAATTCGTTGAAACACGGATGAAAATTATAAATTTTAATATTTCATGTTTTTTTTATAAATATTATATGTATATATTAATAAGAGAAAATTTTAGATTTCTTCACTTAATAGCATATATAAATACTTACCTAAAGGTATTCCAACTAGAAAGTAACTATCATGAATAATATCATAAGACAAAGAGGCTTTATTCCATCTTTAATCCTTCTATTTTTCAAATCGAGCACGTATACCTATTGATACTTATTATTCGACTACACGCTTAAATAATTTCTGTCCATTTTCACTATTTGAGAGCGTAAGAATGGAAGAACCTTGAAAAGCGCGAAACGGACGTTGCACGCTACGATGAAAATCAATGTTCATTCAGTAATGCATCTGAAGCGTATCATGCCAAAAGTATACGTACATGCGTTTACCAGAGTCGGAGATTCATAAAACATTTTGGACAATCATCGATTTCCAGGACAAAGCGGGAGAAGAGGGAAGTCCCCATCTTTGTTCCTCAAGCTTCTATTTATAAGAGCACGAAAAAGTTTGCTTTGTGAATCTCGTGCAGAGCCATTACGCATTTTAGTTGGGTTTGTTTTATTAGACTGCATTAGAACAGATTTATAGTCATGGTTTGCTTCGTAAATTTTTAGGATGATTTTTATGTTTTGCATGAATCACTTTGTATGCGTGCTATTTTACCGGTACAAAATCTTAAAGTTAGCAGGCTTTTTCATCGATAATATAGAGATAATAAATAAATAACAAATTTCATAGGATACAATATTATCGGTAAATATAATCATAAAGCATGGATGTAAATACCTTATTTGTGATGACTAATTCCAGTGTTAGTAGAATCGATTTTTATTAGAAACGGCCAGTGAACACAATAAATTATTATCTACGTTGAAACACGCTATAAAGTACGCACTAGAATTAGTGAGTTTCTCGAAAAAAAAAACAAAAGAACATTTTGTATAGTGCGTGTGGGATAAAATTTTGAGGTTAACCACTGGACCATACCTTGCACATGTAAAGTAACTCGCCTAACATTATGTAACGAGGAAAACCCTTCGAATACGATTGTGTTTTAGCTCGTAAGTTTGCAACTGACTACAGTGATTTTCTTATTATTTGCTTTTTCAAAGACGCAATATCCCTATTAAATAATTCATTATTATTGACTTTCGCTTTTATCTGAAACTTCAAATTAAAAATGCAAATAGATACTTTCAATAAAAATAACATGCTAAAAGTGTCTTGAAAAATTGATAAATAATGCAAATAATATTAATCGATTTTTGCAAACGTATAATACATTTAGAAAGTTGACCGTCAATTCATTCACAGCATTTCATCCCGTACACGCACATCGATCACGTCGAGAGCTACTTTCCGTAGTATCGGCATTTCCCGTTTATTTATTTTTTTTTATTTCATCTGAATCTCAGTGCTCGATCATCGCGTGCAAAAAATAGAGAAGCCGCCGGTATAATAAACTGCGGCGGATATACTCGTTGGCCACGCGCACGCGTACGGTGCGTACAAGTACACGACCCGCAAATCGTTTAGCGAATCGCGCAAGTCGATTTCTCGCTCTACTCTTCCATGACGACAATAGTCTTTTTTTTTGCCTTCTTCTGTCCTCTCTATATATTCCATTTCGTTTCGTTAGTATTTTGTTCTCTCGGCTCATAGTGTCGGCTGCGTGTCGGTGATCTTAAGAAATGAAATGAGAAAAAAATGAGCTCTGAGAGTGAGAGTTTACTGGATTGTGCGTGCACAGACGTGTTTTCTATTCTTTTTTATTTCGGTGCGAGCGAATCGAAAGTTTTGTTTAATTAGAGTGATTTAGAATGATTATAGGGGGATTTGAGCGTTAATTGCTGAGATTGAAGGAAAATCTGTTTGCGCTGTAATGTGTGTGTAATAGAAAAAAAAACAAAGGAAACTGAGGTAGTTTGTGTATGCAGAAACGCTTTACTGTAATCAATCAGAGAGACTATTATTACATGGTTCTATGGAGATTTACCGACTTTCGCGGATTAACGTACTGCAGCTGAGAGACAAGAATTGTATTATGCAAATTTCAGACTACTATCTGGGAAAATTCTATTAAATTCACAATAAATACTTTGGAAACAGTTTGATTTAAAATTAGTAATTATAGAATTTTAATTTTCATAATTTTTATCTTGCTGAAACCACAGAAAAATTGATTATAATTTTCAAGAAGAAAACATGATGGAAATTAATATTTCAAATTAATATTCGTTTAGTTGTGTGCGGTTATGCACGTGATTCGATTAATAAAAAAATAAAATGGAACGCATCTACGGTATCATTAAAATTTCTCATTTTTCATTTGACGCAAAAATGATATTCAATGTTGCTTATAACGGTCATAAATAGATATGCCGGTAATTCTGATAGAGAAGGAATAACAGGAATATTCAGGTTATGGCGGCGATAACGTTTTATGGAATTTTCTCGATACCGAGCAATTTTTCATAAATTATGAAGAAAACTTATTAAACTTATATATTATTACTGTAGCCATATATTTTAATGAACAGAATAACTGTACTTGTAAAAACTTTATGAAAACTACACAGTATATATATACACAGTAAATACTTTGTCATATTAATCTGACGAAATTACTTTTGCAATGAAAGCTTTATCTCCTACAGCACATTTAGCATTATTCCTTAGAGAAAATTGAATTTTCTCTATGAATAAAATATTGAGTTAGCGCTGAAAAATACGGAATATACATTTAAATTTAAGTAAATGCATATATGGAATCTAGTTAAAATATGCTACCTATAAACTCGATTGTTATATAGGTATCAGAATTCTATAAACTTTTTTTTTTCAACATAAAACTTATTTTCCTTGAATTAGCTTAAAGAATAATATTTACGTATACAATTATATCTAAACCACCATATTTGTTTCAAAATGATTATTCTTCTCCTGATGCATAATAGAATCCGTTTTCCAGCAAGTAGAGTCTCTCTTTCTCTCATGTCACAAAAAGAACCGTTTTTCGAGAGAGTGATGCACTAAACTCAGAGGATGCAAAAGAGGCGAACGTGACTTTGAAAAAGTGTATGTATGCGTTCCACCCCGTGTCGTACACGTAACACGCGCATTCGGTGGCCCGTCGCACGCAGCCTTGAAAGAGAAAAAGGCGTAGGTGTGCAGCATTGGTATATATATATTATACAGTCGTCAGAGCGTCGACGGCGGCTCTTTCGAATTCAGCGGTCCGTGATTCCGCGTGTGCTATACCGCGACGACGGCGCTCGACTCTTTTTTTTTCTTTCAGTCACAGCTGGGCGTTCGCTATCTTTCTCTGTATCTGCCTCTCTTTCGTGTTTATATACACGGGAGCTGTCGCTTTTTGCGTCTCCGTGTAGGAAATTTGGTATTTTTCTTTGCCAGTGGAAAAGAGAAAACACGCGGATCGTTATTTATCTGCGTATTTGCGTTGATATGTCGCAGTAGTTTTTCGTTTGTTTTCAAGTCAAGACGATAGTGAATGGGAATTGGGATTTCAAAAATAATTAAATTTTTTTATATTCGCTCCCTTATTGGTAGTTGACATCGATCGCTCGAACCAATCGCTTATAAGACTTACGTGAAAAAGAATAAAGAAATTCTTATTTTACCTGACGTAAAAGCTCTTAGGGGAATCGAGGGGCTTGTTGAGGACAATATTGATGATGTGTTGTCGAAGCCAATCGCTTATGAGAATCGAGGGAGAGCTATTCAATGCCTGTGTTCTATTGTACTGGAATTTAATATTACTTGAATTAATTTATATGATCATAAGTAATTCCTTCTATACTATAAAAAAAAGTAATTGTTTGTTAAAGTAGCATTTTACATTAAAAAAATAGAATTACATCACTTTCAATGAGACAATTTTTGAGATCTTAAATAACTGTGACATCACAATGGAAATTAAATTTCAGAAAATCTCGTAAACTACTGTTTATAGTACAAAAGAAACTACGTCACAATGGAGCGGATGTGAAACAAGAATATATTTGTTATGTGCTTACTATGTGTGTTGTTGCATTGGTAGGATATAATTTTTAGTTTTTTTCAACATAAAAGAGAGAATTTTATAATTCTTAAAAGAATAAATATTAAATTTTAATTTTATACGTGTTATCGTACATAGTGTAAGTAAGACATTTTTATTATTTAAAAACTTACAGGATAAGTTATGATTCAAAAAATTGGATTAATTACACACAATGTAAGTTGTATGACAAGGTCATTTTGGCTAATGACATACTGAAGGGTTGAATGTCACGAAAGTTTTCATTGTTAAAGCAGAAGAAATAGCAATTAAAAGAGCTGCTCTATCCAAAATCCAAAAATGAATGTTTATTCTAAAAGAAGGATGATAATTTAAACTTTCAGATTAACCCAAAATATCTAGCCCATTTTCGTTTTATTCATTTGCTGTCTGAAAAAAAATATGATCTCTAAGTACTTATTGCGAAAATAATTTTTAAAAAATAGATATTATTTTTGTGAAACTAAAGATGATGTACAAGTGTAATTAAGCAAGTACAAATTTAAACGTAGTTTAAGTAAGTACCATATGTTAGCTTCTTTTTACTTCCTCGAGCTATTAATCAAATTACATTAGTTGTTCTTTTCTGTATACAGCAAAAGCTAGAATTTGAATAACTGTTCTTTAAAAATATTTTCTACAATATACAATATTATATACGTTAAATTTAATGCTTGGTATGCAATAAAAATGGTTTATTAATTGTACAGTTCAAGCTTTGCATTTTGGACATTCTAAAGCGACATTAATAATGAGATAACTCTCGGACAAAATGAAAATTTACAAGCCGTTCGATAAGTGGCGTTGAGTAACAATAACGGAAAAACTTCAATTTATCATTTGCCTTTTCAGCTTTCTTGCTATTCAAACGTCTCGTTATCAATCAAGGCTAAATGCAAATAATATGCTAATAGGTATTGAAAAATTCCAATCGACGATCGATACAGCAATGAGGTAATTACGCATAGGTACACATTTTCATGACCTTGTTGTGCTACTAAATTTTAGGTTATGTAAAAAGACAATTTCAACATTAGATATTTAACGGAAATATCTATACCGGCGATACAATTCTTTTTACTCAAAGTTGCTCGATATATTTAAGCGTGTATGTGTAACACGTTCCCTCGATACACACGAACTTGACCTTCCGTAGATATTGTTATTAATTACTATGCGATAAAGCTGAAGCCGCATTATTCTTTTTTGCGGACATTTATATCGCGTTGACTTTACAACTTTATGCAGCGTATAAAATAATTGTCTTCGAAACTTTTATACTGTGAGATAATTATTCAAGGGAACCAAGGAATTTATGCAAAATAAAAACCACTCCTTTATGTGCCATAATAAATTCTTAAAGAAAAATCAATACATGTGCCCTTAAAATGTGCGCTCGCTTTAATTCACCGAAAATTTCAAAAGAATAACTTACGTAATTTTTAAAAAAAACTTTGTAGAACTGTCAACAATATTTAGTATTTTCAGCTCTTTTGAACGTTAACGTCTTTAAAAGATAATAAAAGAAATATTGCACTGCTCTCAATGTAATGGTTATATGTTACTCGAAATTAATATTTGTTTAAGCTGGAAACTTCTTTGATGTATATTCTTGACATTGAGAATTGAAGCAAGAGAGGAACTTCATGAGTTAGTCAATACTGCAGGCATCAAAACTATTTGACTTCTCTGCCTGAACCCACTAATTTTGATGCTTATTTACTGATGCCAAACGTTATAACTACTCGAATGGACGAGATCGCAGTAATTAAATTTCAGATTGTTCTCTGCTTGAGAACCTGCTCTAGAACAGGTTTAATTTCTCTAAAAAAATCAGTGCCAGCGTATATTACGTGACGGAATCGGTGAAATAAAAAGTAAATCAGGCGATCCCGCATATATCCGTGTAGTCCGCGGTCACCACTCTGAATTTCACAGTAATTCGGTATTGAAAAATTCTCGTCACGAATATACATGCAGTTGTCTTGACCGCAAAGACCGCATAGTGATATCGTGGCGCTCACATGTATATATATATGTATACATGCATATCGGCAGAAAACTGGCTCTCATTCGCGCACACACGTGCACACGAGAAACTTGCAGACGGTAAATAAAATCGCACATGTCGAGTACAGTCGGTGTTGGCGAGCCACTGCAAATATAGCTGACGATGAAGATACGCATTCGGTGTGTGTGTGTATGTATGTGTGTGCGCGAGTGGAGTTGGATGCACCTTCTCGTGTGCACTTGTCCGCGAAAGGGGACACTCTTTACGGCTTTCGATAGCTAATGAAATTCTTTCGCATGCTTTATTTTTACGTTCTGCTCTTCTCATTTCTTTTATTTTTCTCTAATCTACTGTATGTCATTGGCCGCTATTAGATAATTTTATGTTTTCTGTTCCTTTTTTTATTTTGCATCTGTGAATATTTAAAATTTTTAAAATAAATTTTGAAAATCGATACTTTATCGAATACGTGTCAAGTATCATGCTTGTAAACATTATATATTCCATTTGAGTATTGTTATCGAATACAAAATGTATATCTGAATTAATTTGAATTAATTTGAGGTATATTTTTGGTCTGTCAATTGTTGTAAAAAGAATTTTTCATATTCTATGTATGATCATCTTACTGCTAGTAGAAAAAGTGTAGGATTTAGTCAGACGTTTATTTTAAATATTCTGATATAAGTACCAGTTTATCACTTTTGCATTATTAAAAATGGTTAACATTATTAAATTTTAAATGTGTGATCATTTTTACACTAGTAACTTTATGACTTTGATCAAAGAGTGTCTCTTAAGAAAATGTAAGACTATCGCTTAACTTTTTTTTTTTACAAATAAACATCATCGCGTCTCGATAGGAGCCTGTTTCAGCTTCACTTGATCGAGCAAATATTCGCGGATAGTGCATATTTAATTGGATTGGAATAGAAATAATTTCATTCATTAAAAGGAATTAGAGTCGCGGAATTTCAAGAGCAAAAGAATAATTTAAAATATTAATCGTATATGTCTTAATTTAAGGATTCCACACCATCCAGACATTTCCCAGAACTTTTATAATATTCATGTCGGAGTAGGTGTGCCGGTTAATTAGATAGCGGTGATGAAAAAATACTGCGCCGTTATTATGTTTATATCTTTATATTACTTCGTTTTAATTTATTATTTCATAACTTGGTTTTAATGGGCTGGTGTTATATAGGAGAAATGTTAATTTCTAGGTTATTTATCGATGCAATGGATTATGCATTTTATTCCTTGCTCGCTCTCAAAGGTTTATTCATCTTCGCATATTTGTGGTAAAATATAATAGATAATATAATTCTTTTTGTATGCTTTATAAAAATTTAAAAAAAATATTATTTAAACTTACAAGAACTGAATGTCTTTCTGCTGATATAAAACATACTTCCACACTCCAAACTGAAGAAAATAAAAAGACTACAACTTATCATTGTCATCGCACAATTGAAACTTAAAACTGTACGTCCTTGATTCTTTTTCCTGTTACTATTTATAGTTTCCATTCGTAATACAATCACAATGAAAATATCTCCAGTATGAAAATGGAAAATATCTCGATCCGAAGTCACTTTTGTGTTATTGTAAATGTAGGCCACAATCTTACGGAATTGTGAGAAGAAATTGTGTTTCTTAAGTAGTAGGCGTTGCTATTGTTTTATTTATAAAAAGATTTACAAAGACAGCAAGTTCTGGTATAAATAAATTAGGTCTGCTGACTAGCGGCAATTTAAAGTTATTATCGCGACTCACCTTATCGCACCGGTATATTTGTTATGACAGGTGCTGAAACCCGTAAGATCTAGTTTGCGAGTTTGCAAGTTCCACATTGTAGAATACGTCTCCCGGTTAATATTTTCGGCAATTAACATATATATACTCTTTTCTATTGAAAACATTTCATTCCACAAAATAAATAAATAAAAGCGCATTTTCTCTTAATCTAAAATGAATTTACAATACAGCAAAATCAACAAGAGATCCTCCATAAATAAAGTGTATACGAATCAAGGCTTTAACGAAAACTAGTTTGCGTTTGTTGAAAAACGAGGGAAAAAATCTTTTGCACTTGGCGCGCACACGGTTATCAAGAACTCCCGCACAGTCAACACTTGCGTATGTATACTCGGAGCTTTCCAATTATATATCAAAGAAGTTCTCGAGCTCAGTGCTAATGAGTGCACTTACCATGCGGCGTATCGCGCGCTCAAAAGTATCGTCTTAATTAGGAGAGTCTGCGCGTGTGTATATAAGTCAAAATTCAGGACAGACGCGGGCGCGTGGAAGCTGTAATCGCTTAACGCTACTCTGAATTTTCTTGGCCAATTATTGTACAGCGATCTGTTGGGCAATATCTGTTTAAACGTAATGGTTAAATATAAGCAGGGAGAGTGAAGCTTTTCAAGTGCTTATCATTTGTACTTCTGCAAAGGAAAAAATTCTATTGTCGACAGACTTACCAATTAATTTGTGTTATAGCTCTAATGTTCCTGAGTGTAATGTTTCATTGTAAATGTCAGTGTTGTAATTCAGAATTATTAAGAAAATTAATAGTTTCATCATAAGTAACGCTACACGCGTCGTGTAATTTATGATCCCCGAGTAACCGCAATTGAATTTTGTTTCTTATCCTGTACGGCAGTTAAAATCAACTATATAAGTAGTGCTAACAGACGAATAAACGTAAAATTCTAATCGAGAAAATAAACATTGCTATATTATATACTACTTATGTACATTCACACCTTTCTGTACATCGTTTTCTATTTTCGAAGTATAGGTCTTTTCCTTCTAATACCTCAAAATATCTATCATTCAGAACAATCTTTCTACACTAGTTGCCATGATGTATACATTGAATTACACAGTTTTTTTCTCTTACTGAAAATCAATTACAAAACTTTTTCATAATTAAACTGCCAGGTTAGTGTATACATCAGATTTCTCGCAATATATATATTTTTCAAATCCCTGCGACTGTATATATCCTGAAAATCATTGGCGGTGCGTTTATTTAGTATATACAGCGTAAGGCTAATTTTTGAAATTACGTTTAGCTTGCAGTATTTGCACCTATTCTATTCGATCCTTTCTACTGATTGCTTCACCTTTCGAAACCCAAGTGTTTCATAGCAGTACAATTTTGTGAGTAAAGCTCTAAACATGGATGGTCACCTCAAAGAAAAAAATTCCGTTTACACAGTCGTGCAGGCGTATATATATATAGGCGAAAGACAGAAAGAAAGCACAGTACACGTATAATACAATGCGCGCAACAGCCTCTCTCTCTCTCCAATAATTGGAAAGCTCCCAGTTGGTGAAAAAGAGCCGCTAGGTATACCGCCGCGCTCTCGCTCTTGCGCGAAAGACGCCTCTATATACAGTAAATAACACATAGACGCACACACAGAGAAAGACAGATAGACGGAGAAAAGACAAGAGAGCTCGAAAGACGCGCGCGCGAGAGATGGAAAGAGCCTCGAGAGAGGATGAGAGATGTGTGTTATAACACGGCGGAGGAGGAGGCAGCAGCGGCACGGACACGGTGAAAAGTCATGGCGGACTCGGCTGCACGGCGCACGGCACACTGTGCTGCCTTAGCGCGGAGCGCGCGAGAGAGGAGATTGTATTATATAGCGTATATATTATAGGCGCGCGAGTGCCGCGACGCGGGCAGTAGTGGAGTCCGAGATAGTCGAGCGCGACGACGGAGCGCGAGTGCCGCAGTACCTATATAGCGTGCGTGTGTGCAGCGCGACTCTCCTCTGCCAGCTCTCTCGCGCTATATAATGTTCTCTCTCTTTGTAATGTACCCGCTATAGATATGTATACGTGTACGTCTGGGTCTCTGTTTCCGCGAGTTTAGAGCCGCTGCTTCTCTCTCTCTCTCTCTCTCTCTCTTTCTCGGGGAATGCCGCTGTACTGCAGCAGCAGCGAGGAGAGAAGTGTAGCACGAGAGCGAGCCTCGCAGTGACCTCCGACGAGTAGTCGGCTCTCCGCGGCGAGTCGGCGCGCCGTCCCTCTGTACATATATATATATAGGTACACACCGTCGGGGAAGGCGTGTTTCGGTGTTATACACCATGTATTTGTAGCAGCGCACCTGTGTTTTTCAGACTCGCTCCGCGCTCCTATATTAACACGCGTGCTCCTCTTTTTCGCATTTTCGCGTGTGCGCGAGAGTTCTGCTTGTTTTTTTTTTCCTTTTGTATCACGAAGCTACGAGATGTTGCAAAAGTGATGGTTCTGGCAGGTGAAGAACTCAAGGTGTGTGCGAGTGAGTGTGTGAAAACGCCGCGAGAGGCTTTGTTTTGCTCGCGGTCTGCGATCGATGTATTCTGGATTTCAAACGTTTAGAATATATAACTGCTCGTCTACGTCTAGACTTCTTTTCAAGTTTGTATAGCCTGCGGTATCGTGTGTACGGATATAAAGCTTTCTGTGCGACATTCAATATTTTGCGGATTTGCGATTATTTGAACAATATTGAGCAATCGCGCTTAAAATATTTAATCAACACCCAGAAGTATCCTATCACCGATCGATTTTCCAAACAGCAGCTTGATAATTCAAACGTGCAAGGAAACGTTGAGCATTAATATCTATAATTCCCAGCCGAGTCGTGTACGCATTTCGATTCGCTCAAATATCTCGGGACCATCTATAAACAACACTTGCGGCGCGCGCGCGCAGGTACCAAATATATCCCGCCGATATAAAGCATCTCTTTTCCCACGCTGTGCGCCGCGCGCGAAAGTTGACCGTAGAAAATCGAATAGCCTCCTATCCCCCCAAAGTGAATGTGTATTTATATATAACTATATAGCTACGAGTGTGCTCAACTTTACAAACGGCCGATATTAAACTATACATCGAGACGTTTTTGACACTCGTATTGGTGTTTCAAGTGAATAACAATAATAAGATTGATCTTGGTGCGGTGTGCATTCGTTGTGTTTGTGTGTGTGTGTGTGTGTGTGTGTGTGTTTATAACACGGCTGTGAAGGGAGAAAAAGAGAGTTCGACGATCGAGGAGAATCTTCTGCAGCATCAGCGGAGAACGTGTATAAGCAGCGGATGGATGCTCGTAGAGTGAAAAGGTAATGGTTTGCGTACACATATAGGTATATACATTTAACGCATATCGAGTGCTAGTTATTGCGGCTGAGGGTGTATACGTATGTACCGGTGTATGTGTATCTATATATATGTATATATATCGCAAGGTGCGCGGCGGCGGTTAAATGTGCGTCGCGAGCAGTCGTACGACGGTGTTTATGTTACGAGAGAATGAGAGAGAGGGAGAGAGAGAACGATACTAGCACAGATGTATACAGATATACAACGGTATGTGGGTAATGCGAGAAGGCGGCGACGGCGGCGTGAAGTAACGCGGAAAGTTTTATACCATCTATACGAGGACTTTGAGAAGGTGATGATGATGATCGTATATAACTTAGTGGATTAAGTCATGATTTAGAAAAACGTAATAGTCCGTGATTATGGAACGGATCCGAGTTTTACTGTATATATACGAAACGTCACACGCCATGTGTTGCACACACCACCGCAAATTAAGTGAAAGTGCCGCTACTGTTTAGAGCAAATTGTCACTTAATTGAAGCAGCCACTGAGCCATTTCAGCTGAATTAGACGCGGCACTTTAAATTGCGCATCAATAGATAAAAGAGTGCGGCGGTTATCTGTTAAAGTGTCCGGCTAATAAAGGTATACTCACACCCTGAATTGAAGTTACTTTTCTAACGGCTCTCCCGCAGCCATTACCTAATGTACATCTTATATAATTGATTGAATGACTATTGTTTGCATAAGTCAATTAAGTTGTACACTTGGTTTGTCAAATAAAGACAGTCCTGCTTTCGAAAAGGTAATTTAATTTTAATCCTTTAACGATCGCAGTTTGCAACAAAAAAAAAAGAAGCGCAATACCTGGAATAATCCTGGGTATTATAATTTTTATCACACACAACTCCGATAGGCGCTATAAACCAGTTGATTCTCTCTATTATTTATACTCAACCTTGTAGAACCTTGTTAACGGTTAGGTAATTTCTTTATACAAATTATAAAAACATAACAGTAAGCAGTGTCGAGGCGCGCGCACACACACGAGAGCTCCGAGCGAGAGCCCGAGAGCATAGAGCTAAGAAAATAAATGTTCCTCGCCGCTACGCATAATTTTGCAAGTATAATTCAACTCGCTGCCGTGTATCACAATTGATCGTTTTTAACGAGATGAGTAATTTATCGTATACGCGTTTAGCTTTTTTTACCATCGTGCGGCTTAGAAAAAGCCCTTCAAACGCATTTGACACAGTTGCGCTCGGAAGAATATATGCGTTTTTAAATGATGTATACTCTCGAGGATGTTCTCAATGCATAAACGAAACATATAACATTGCGTATATTACGAGTTGTTTGCACATCGTTCATCGGGTTGGTTTTGAAGGATTTGTCGTTTTCGGGAACTGCTGTTTAAGACTCCTATAAAAACTGTGTGTATTTTAAGCGGTTTCCGGTGAAAAACGAATGATGAGTCTCGAGAATCAAATTAAACATAATTCTCCGTGCATATACCTGTCATTATAATGAAACATCTAGTACACGAGGTGTGTAATCTCCGACAAACGAAGCTTTGCTTATTACTGGTACAACTGATCGATGACGTCAATAAACAAAAGTTTCTTTTTATGCATATTAGCGTAACAAATATAGTCTTTTGTATTAAAATTTAAGAAATTTATATATAGCCAATATAAAATTATTTTATCAACAGGTTGGTGTGTCATTTAGCATATACATATGTCGGCGAAAATATTATCCCTATATCTCGGAGCCGACCGACACTTGTATAGAAAAAATTGAAATCCCTATAAAAGCGAATAGATGTTTGCCTCGGATATTCTTAATCATCGGCTCACCAACGAGTTTCAACCATATATATTTCCATTCCTCCACGACTCGCATAGGCAATTTTCCCCCATTCCTCGCCCGTGCTGTGCAGTCCACAAATCATTAAATTTTCGCGTACGTGCACAAAGGCAAATTTCCATCTTCATTATCCCCATTCAATCACCTCGACATCGCGGTGTACACGCGCGAAGCATGGATAAAAAAAAAGGAGGCGCGCAAAATCTCTTTCTAGTTAGATCGTAAATCATCGTTATTCTCAAGAAACACACCGTGATTTCTTCATCGGTCCGCGTGCGGGGGAAAATCTGACGGTTACGCTAAACAAAAAGGTCCGCGAGAGAGAAAATGAAGAAACGAAGGGAAAAAATCCGAATGGGGAGACGCGTATAGGAGAAAGAGAGAGAGAGAGAGGGGGGAATAACAAGCGAACAGAGAGTCCTGACCTCGTTATAAAAGCGCGACATGCGTTTTCTTCTTTATAATTCAAACTCGAAGGTGGGAAGAAGTGCCATCGACTTTTGCGTATACAGATGTGAGTTTTATGTGCCTAGGAAATTTTCTCTCTCGTGAGAGTCGGCGTCGAATGCGGCGAGAAGAAATCGCTTTCTATATGGGTGTGTATGCGTAGTGTGTGTAGATCTTCTCTCGAAGCTTTTCGGTTTCCTACTTTACGAGGTGTTAACCCGACGTAGGTGTGGTTCGTAGATATACTAGATTTCTGGATTTTCTCTTTCTTTCGAAATTTTCCACCTTTTTTTTTTAGACGTTCGAGAGAATGCCTCACTTTAGTTGCTAAATACAAAAAAGATTGACTTATCTACAAATAAAACAGACTCGACGATATAGTATGAAATTCATTTAAAAATCATTTGCTGCTCGCAAAGTTACTAACAAGTTATCTCAATTTGCTCATTGATGGGAAAAGTAGCGATGTACTGCATGTAATACATAATATTTGAATGGTCACGATAAGATTGATTGCTGCTAAATTAAAAGAAAATACACTTGTCTATAATCCCGCGGTAATCAGTATTTCAAGCGAGGAAGAATGTTATCTCACATTGTTTACGTGCTTATCCGGTCTTGACCAGTTTCTCACACGTCCAAGTAATTCCTTCATTGTCAGTATCGCCGTTGTACGCCTTCACTTTACTCCCGACAAACTCGTGCACAACCGGCTAAAGCCTTCAATTTTTCATAAGTCATCATAATTTACTTATTCAAAGTTCAAGACAGTTGAAGTTACGCGGTAGCAGAAGAGCGAGGCGCGAGTGAAAACGAATCCGTCCAAGTCCCAGTGTCATTGGCCAGCTATAGACTCGCGGCAAAGTGTCAAATTGGACATTTCCCGCGCGCTTGTCGGCTAAAAGTCATCGGGGAAATACGTAGACGTTAATTATATCGCCACGTATAATAACACACTATATAATAACCAGTGGAATTCGCTGAACCTCGCGAGTTGCACGTGTGTGTGTGTTATGTATGTGTGTGTACATCGCATTCCCTACATTATGCACGCGCTTCACATTATCGATCACATTTGGATCGCGAGCGTCTATATATGTGTATATATATAGATATAACGTGTGAACGCCTCGTTGCAGTCGTCTGGCCTTGACTGCATAGCGCGGCCACCGACGCGCTTCTGCTCGCGCGGGAATCAGCTTTGCAAATGACCGGCGCATATTTTCTCGACGAAGGGTGTCGATATGGCGAGTAAATAAATCGACGAGGATGCACAGATCTGTGAGTGTGTGAAATGGTGAATTTTTTTGTTCTGGGTGTATATATATTTGGCGTGCGATTGTTAAGGAGAAGATAAATGGTGCGAGTTAATTGATAAGCATTTGCTTGGGAGATATTTTTAGAGATGTCATTTTGAACTAATTGAAAATCAATTAAGTGTATAACTTTCACTTCTGTCGGAGACTATGTTTATAGTTTAGTATTCTCTTTTAGATTTTCTTTACATTGCAGTATTTAAATTTAAGTAAAAAGAAAACTGTATATTAATTCGAATTAATTAATATGGTAAAATCTTATGTTTCTATCGAGTTCGATTTCGCTGAGCAAATAAAGTATATAGCGCGACAAGCCGCGAGAGACAATTAGAAATATCAAAAATCGATTATGCGACATATATAGCTAAACAGCTTTCGTTTCTTATAAATTGAAATTGACCAATAAACCGGTGACCAGCGTATTTTCTCGCACTGTAGAGAGAAGAGAAGACAGAAAAAAAAACAACGACCAGCGCGCGGCGGCGGCAATGTAACGTTTATCCGGCTATGTGGGCATTTTGCAGCGACCGAAGCTCGGGATCGTGAAATCACGATCTCGACTGCCGCAGGATGTTGCAGAATTAATAATGACTGGTCATTTTCTATTCAAGTGCAGTGGATTTAAACTCATTGGGTGGTAACGCTTTTCCTTTAGCCTTAGCTCGGGGCCGATATCCGTTAGGCGCTTGTTTCATTTTAAACTATCAAGGAATCCTATTTCCCTTTTAGAATATTTCGATTTAGACTTGTACTTACGGACGGTTATCCCAAGCGTAAAAATTAAAATATGCTAAAAACAAAATAAAAAGTACTTATTCCTTTGACCTTCGATTGCATTCCACGTTATCGCAATGTCGATATAAATCAGCGCCGCGCGGGATCGACATTTTTTACGTGCCGAGCAGGGAAGAGAGGAAGAACAGTGTAGCAATGAAAAGCATGTACACGAGGAAGTCCGCCCTACTTCGGCCTCCGCGTATAACATCGATCAACTCGTGCTCGCACGCCGCGGCACAAGAAGCGTTTCGAACTCTGAAAATCACTAGCCTAGAAGTTGAGTGGCTAATGGCTCTCCTCTCTCTCTCTCTCTCTCTCCTCTCCTTTCCTCTCTCGTACCGACTCTTGCATTACTGTACCGTTCGCTTCTTTCTTTCTTTCGCGTAAAAACTGTTATTGAAATATATTGTACTGTTACGCGTGAAAACAATAATTAAACATGATAAATAGTCGCCGCGAATAAATCCTCTTTTCTTCATTGCAAACACGTATAGTTTCTTCGTTCTATTTAATCGTTATTACGTAGATTAAAGTTTGTTATTATCGAAAGCATGATTTTATTTTATTTTTGTTTTTAGATATTGCGCAGAAATTCTATTTTTTGCGTTTGAATTGATTTTTTGTTAACCGAAGCGAAATCAATTTGTTTAAACGGTTGCGTTGATCTTTGGAAAAGCGTGCGAAGGTAGAGTTTTACGATGATTGGCGTTTACAACTTGAGAATGAAATTTCACTATCTATCTTCTTCTACGATCTAGTCAATGAATTTAGTTCGCACACACTCACACACACACCACTCACACACACACACACACACACACACACACACACACACACAC
>UELU01121730.1:0-22567 GCA_900490025.1 Megastigmus dorsalis | reverse complement strand
ATATATATATATATATATATATATCTTGGCCAGGGGCTTGCTATCGACAGGTTGTATATATGCGGAAGGATGCGAGAACGCGTCCGTGCGGACGATTTCTCTTTTTTCCTCTGCCTTTTTAACAATTGCTTGGGCATTTGCATTTAACGCTCGTTTCAAGTATTGTTTTCTCGCTTGCTTTTGTGTGGTTTTATTTATGCGTCGTGCAGCTTTTATATATTTTCCAGTTTTTGGCCGTTATAATATCTCTCTCTCTCGCTATACACCGTATTGTGTGATCTGTCGCATCTATAAAAAAAAAACACAGAAATTACACTCTATCGGTAATATACATTACAATCGGCCGTGGGTGTGACAAACCACTTTTGTTCGAGTTTATTCTCATTCACTTTGACAAAAGAGAATTTATCAGAATGTTACGCAAAAAATAAATAACAATGGAATAATAAAAACATCACAATGCAAAAGAATTGAATTACGAGTGCAGAATGTTAGGTCTTTTATTTATTCAATATGATATTTTCTCGCGATAACCACAACGTAGCTCTATTACCGAACGCAATCGTAATATAAAATATTAAGCCGTGTACAACGTTAACGACACACCGTAACATAATAGGACGCAATTACGGTACATCATTATACCATCAAATTCGGATTCGACACAATTTCTCTATCACTCGCGAATAAAATCCATTATCAGCTATTTCCGATTTTGATACAGCATGAAAATCGCAGTAAAGCCAGTTCGCTCGGATCAGCTCCTGCTACTTTTTATTCGTAGCCAACTTCGGCAATCCGATGTGTATCGAGAAAATACGGAAGCCGCAGCCACGAGAGAGCCCAGCTATCACCGACTTCTCTCGGCTGTGTCTTTCCCAGAAATTGAAATTTACTCTGTCTCTCAGGCACACATAGACATACACCGGCATCCAGTAGCAAATAAGCCAGTGCACACACACACACACACTCACACAGCTCGCAGAACCTCGACAATCGCTGAGTTTATCTTATACCGTCAAGCAAGTTCCTCCTCTGCACTCCTCGTTAAAAGCTCTACACGTACACTCTCTCCCTGTAGACGGGATTTTATGTTTATCAAGCGCTCGCTTCGTGCGCGTCCTTTAAGTAGTAAGAGGCCGTCACTAGTCGGCCAACGGCGTGGGTGTGTGTTGGTATACGTAGGCGATCCCTACCTGCTGCTCTCTAGCTCCGAATTTCGCTCACGGTGGGGTAAACATTGCTTTCGCCGGGCGGTTAAGCGAGTCCCTTTCGGATCGACTTTTGCCGATATAGGTTTACACGTGCAGCCTTATATCCACTATTCCGCACTTGGCCTACTGCTTACTCAGCTTGCTCATTAAGGATTTGCTTTTTAATAAAGGAGCTGCGCGTGTGAGAATCGGTTGCTAATATTCGTTTTATGCTAACTGGACTTGGTTATACCAAGCACTGGTTTACATCGAAAATGAATATTAACTTGCGAGGGAAGAAGTTAGAGGGGTCGCATTTGTTATAGTTTTGAGCCTTTGTATAAGCTTGTTTCGAATATTTTATTACAATGGGATTATTATAGATTACGACGATAGATGATAATTAGATTGTCTTTTTGATGTTTTATTTGGTTGAGTCGTTATTAAATGAAGAAATACTTAGTCACGTGTATAATAGTATACAGATAGTCAATAACCCATAATTCACCATATTAAAGTTTTTATTGAAAAATTGATAAAATAAGCACTGAAGAGACCAAAAAAGAGTAAGTGTGAAAAGACAATTTATTTGCTACTGATATAAAGCTAAAGACCGCAATCGAAAAACGGACTTGTAATTAAGTAACTTCAAGTTCAACCAACACACTTAAATTATCAACTGTACTTAATCTTACTTTTTGAGACTGCTGACATTATGGCTATATCTTTATAGTTATTTCCACTAGTCTGCATTGTGATACAAAAAAAAATTCATTCCAACAGAATATCGAAGGAAAAACTGTCAAATCGACCTACGCAACTTATTGCTCTCACCGTTCATTGAGATAAAACCAAAAAAAAAGGACACGCACGAAGAAAACTTCCAGCAGTTTGCTGCAACTAAATCCGACACTTGAAGACAGAAAGAAAGGCAAACAATCATCCAGGAAAAGAAAGTCTAAGGAAGACACTAAGGAATCTAAGTTTCCAGCATCTCCGAAAAGTGAATGCTGCATTCCTCCATGAGTAAGGCGGGAATTCATAAGGGCCGCTAACTCCGAATGCCTTTTCGCCCCAGTTTCTCGCTTGCTCATTTCGGGGTCAACGCGCGCCTCAAGCGTTGACTCAAAAGAGTAGAGGACCTCCTTGCACCTATATATTCCCTCCTGGAAAAGGACGAGAGACGGAAACACGCGAAATACCGTCAAAAGGATCGTCGCCAGTCTCAGCTATATATTTTACCTTTTCTTTTTTAGGTACCCCCTTATATTTGTATACCGGTGGAGCATATTTTATATTTCTCGATTTCTCTTTCCTCGGCTGTTTTTTTTTTTTGCTTTGTAGTTAAGAAGGCCTATTTGACAATTTCACGCGCGAGGGCGACCCTTGCGAGAAGAGGATTTTTATTTCAGCGATGTTTCTCGAGAACGATGACAAGATGTCAAGAATCGGTGGAACGAGGTGAAATTTGAGAGCGATTTTAAATTGGACTTTGGAGACACTCGAAATTCTTTTGATTTATATCGAATGACTTTTAGTTGGGAAAATTTTTACTATGCATGTCGGAGTAATTATAAATTAATTCAATACGTCATAAGGCTACTTCAATCTAACAGAAAGGTTTTCTAAATTGCTATAGAAGTGTGGAAATATATATATTGTACGCGTCTGACCATAGACGGTCATTTTCTACTTAACGCCCGTCAATTCTAAGTGGTTTCTAACTTCTAAATTTCAGACAAATACAAACAATTAGTTCTAAATTTGTTTAAAATCTACCATCTATCGGTTTTCTTGAAAAACTATTAATTAATTCTAACTCGATCTTTCAAGATCTTTTAATAAATATGATGAATTGCATCGTTAGAATTATAATAGGTACTGAATTCATTTGAAATTCGCTAGTTTAATTTAAATATTAGCAGTCGAAATGTAAATATACGTATGTAACATTTTCTGAGTTTGGCCTTTATATGCAAATACGGTACTCTAGGAAAGCAAGAGAGATTCTAAGTCTTGGGAAGTTGTGCTCCCTAATGTTATTTCACCTGTGTTTGTAAACACTTTAAAGTAGTAATAATTCACGAAACACGTCATGAGGATTGTATACGGTTATAGTCGACTTTTCAGACACCGACTACCCTAATTAATTTCTATACATTTTCTATGCCCCCTTTTTTCCCTTTCATTTCTCACTTTCTCGTTTCTATACCGGCGAAGCTTGCACATCAAATGCGTTTGCTTTATTACGACTCTGTACTGCTTACTAAAGGTATTCTCGAGCACTCTTTCACAAGTACAAAAGCGCTTGAGAAAAGGGCAAGTTCTTTAAGAAAAAAAATAGCATGTAAATAGCTAGCTTTGTAAAACTGTTGGTAATACAATTTTTGAATGCAATTATCCTTTCGCTGACGTCATTTAATTAACGTAACATTATGAATAATCTAATAAACTACTAATCATTATATTGCATTAAAGGTAAATGCGCAGTACTTCATGAATACCTTTTTTATTTTACACTTGATTCGTGAAATAGAAATTTTTGGCTTAATCTTTAGACTTTCTTGTTATCTCGTAAAGAATACGAATCGAATGAAATTGAAATAATAGAATTTATCGGCCCCAAGAATTTATGTACTTCGCAATAAGAGTTAGCGCGCGTCAACTCGCAGACAATAAAGAAGCCATGCAAAACTAAACAAATATTATCGGTCGTAAAACGTTTCCTCCTCAAATTGTCGCTATTATTCATGTGTGTTATCGTCTCGCGACACTGAAAATGCAATTTCGCAAAATCTTTATGTGGCACGAGAAAGTAGAGGCATTTTTCCTTGACTCGATCTTAATTTCGCCTCGTTGAGCCTCCTCGTCATATTCATCTCGCTCTCTCTCTCCCTCTTGCTATGCCGCGCCTGCCTCCCTTTTGTTTGACCTCCACCGGTATATAATATATATCCCAGATGTACAGACAGTCGACGCGAGGCATTTAGCTGCAGCCTTTTGACGTTATTACTTACGAGCGCGCTTGGCGGAAAATTCTATTAACGCAGGTGGTTGTATATGTAGGAGCTGCAGAACCGCGTCGGCGCAGTTATTGAGACAACTTCAACTAAAAACGTCCTCTATTCACGCGACTTATTAGCGTTCATTGTCTTGGAAAGCGACTGAAAGAGAATTTCTATCTCTCGCTTCTTTCGTGTGTTTTACTCTCTCTTTCTCTCTCTGTCTCGCTTCACTTTTTTATTTCGTTCCACAGAAAGAGATTCATTTGCCGTTATTCAATCGCTGATTACCGCGTACGGCTATGTCAGGAATTTCATTATAGCGCCAAGTTTTTTTCGTCGAGCGAATTTACCTTTAACGCAGTGCAACGTATAATTAAACGAGCATTTTTTACGAAACCTGTTCCAAGTTTTGTAGTTCGTATTATTTTCTTGCATCGCATATTTCATTTCCAAATAATGGTTTTATATAGAGTTAACAATTTTAACGAATCAATTAAGGAATTGGTTTTATAAACGCATTATTTCACGAAAACGATAAAACTGTAACTTATTCACTCTAACTATAAGCACAATAATATAACACTCTCAAAGAATTGTACAATTAACTTTATTCATTTAAGATTCAACTTATTTGATTCAACTGAAAAAGTGAACTGAAAAGTTCCGCACTTTTCACTGTTTTTTTATCCTAATATTTTCTCTCGAATCCGAAGGCAATATTTTTCTCTAAAATCATTTGCTTTTATTTTCCACTCACGGTTGTTGAGCGAATTAAAAACGGTAGCAATCCAATCCCATCGGATAATCGTGTAAAGGCGTCGATATACGAATGTGCGCGCGGTGTTAAAAAGCGCGAGCACAGCCTCAGCTGGGTGGAAAAAAATCTTTCTTCCCGGCAGCACCAGCTGGGAAAAAAATCGAATCACCCGCAATTCCCGTGTAATGGAATAAATTCAGCTTCGTCCGGTGCAACCACTTTTTGCGCTCTTCGGGCGCACTTTTTTCGCGATGGCCAAGAGAGGGTTTTTCTGCCCGGAAGACAATCGCTACCTATTGAAAAGCTTCTCTCCGAAAGAGAGAAAAAAGAGAAGTGCATTGTACAGTAACGAATAACAGAAAATCAAGAATAACAAGCTCCTCTTCGTTGTGCAGCTCTTTTTTTCTTTATTCAGCGGCTCTTTCGATTCGCGACTAGCGAATGAATCTTTTATTTTTCCTAAAGTCTCGTGAGCCGTGGAAATTGAATTAATTTATGGGAAAGTACGGAAATACAGATTCCTTAATGGTATTGACGCTGAAAATGTAGATAGTTTTAGGATTTTTTTTTCAAGAAAATATTTATTAAGTCTAATGTATGTCTGTGAAGTTTTATTGAGAAACTGTAAAAGCACAAAAACAATTTTTATACTTAAAAACAATTTATAATTTAGAATTACAATGGAGTGTATCCGTCACCTCGAGAATGAAATCCAAAATTGGCGGGAGCTCTAGATCCTTTTTTACTCGACTGAAAACGAAACAAAAGAAGTTTTCTTATAATTTATTAATATTATTTGCCGATAGTCCTTGAAAAATATGAAGAAAGGGAGAATGGACAAAGGGGCGCATATCTGAAAAATGCTCAAACAAAAAGAAGATGCTAATTATTAGTACCTAATAAAACTGCGAGTTGAACATATAAGCTTTTATAATTAATTCTTTAAAAATAAATTATCCTTGAGCTTGAAGGGAATTATTTATAAAATTTAATTAAAAATTAATTAATATTTCTACGTAATCATGAAAGATGAAACATTTTGATAATTTTAATAAAGCCGAATTGGTCATCCTCTATGCTCAATATATGGTTAAGAAGAAACTGACGAACACTGATTTTTATCTAGTTTTTTAACGTTTCCTTCAAAGAAGTGGGTCAATTCTTATTTAAAATAAAATGTCTATTCACGCTTTGAATAATGACATAGATTTCGTCTGATAAACTAAAAATTGTTTTAATTAATTATTTTGTTTCTATTATAGGTCTACCTAGAATCGAGTAAATTAAAATGTACATACGTAGGCTGAATTTCAAATAGATTGTTAACTTATTAATTGATTATATTGTTATATTTTAATTACGTATATCTGGTACATCTGCTATTGCTCTACCAATGAATATTGCACAATCGATGCATTTCACAATTCTTCATTTTTATATTTTAAAAATTTTAGCTCATATTTACATCTAAAGTTTATCTCTATGTGTTAATATTAAAAGCTAAATAAATCTATCTATCTACGCTTAAATTAAAAATATCGGTACTCTGATAAATATAATTTGTATATGATAGCGCATGTATTTATTTAGTCATATTGAGTAAGTGCTCGTTCAATCTAACTTTCTTTTACTTCGAACATAATTATTATTACAAGAAAGTGCATTTAGCTTGTAAGTACCTTTTACACTTCAACTCAAAATAGCACCTTCACAAAATATTCAGCGTTTGAAAATTTAATCATAGTTCGTAAGAAGATTATAAATCTTAAGTAGATAATACTGCGTGCGCTAAGACCTCAAGAATGTAATCATCGAGAATGCTAATAATTAATTCGACGGTTAAAAAGATGGTTAGCAGGTGTCGCGCATATCCGATTCGACACTTAAATATCATTGTAAAATTGTAATAAGCTATTGACAAGTTTATGAACTTATACCCTCACCGTATAAATAGATAATTCACTTAGCGTTATTACTAAAAGTCTAAACAATTTTCACAATCTATTTTAAACATTCTCCCAAGTGTCTACTGCTTTTAAAAATATACAAAAACAGCTCGTACATGTCAAATCAAGCCCTCTACTAAATATCTCCGCGAATGTTTACGGCATGCAATAACACATACGTAACCTAGTGGATGCGATCGCTCGATTGATTTCTACCCAACTGAACTTTGGACTCTCTCTCTCCCCCTCTCGAACACTACACACATTCGCGCAAGTATTTTCCCCTTT
The DNA here is from genome assembly GCA_900490025.1 of Megastigmus dorsalis. Taxonomy (NCBI): domain Eukaryota; kingdom Metazoa; phylum Arthropoda; class Insecta; order Hymenoptera; family Megastigmidae; genus Megastigmus; species Megastigmus dorsalis. Next base: position 15,378 of record UELU01121730.1, on the reverse strand, counting down.
CATTTCACCAACGAGTCCGAGCACTATTGATGTATAATATATATATATATCTGGGAATTGTGCAGGGACAAAAAAAAATCCACGAGCACTTAAGGCGTCGACTGATTGTAATTAAATTAGAGACCCAGGCGCGGAGAGACTGCAATTACACGACACGTAAGTTCTGCACCCCGGCAGTCTTCGCAATTTTTCGATAAAATGTTTTTAATGGAACCTTGGCCGCTGTCAGTATTGGCTCGTTTAACCTTGATGGACTTGAACTTTGTCTACATCAAAGCGTTAATTATTGATTTAGAGGGATAATTTAGTCGATCTGTATAAGTATAGTACTTTACAGTAAATCTTTGCAAATTGAATCTCACTCGGAACTTGTCGAGTGGAACAGAATTGATTGGAAGGTAGATCTATATCCTAAAAAATATAATTAACGATATCAATAATATATTCATATCTGCGCACAATAAGACTGAAGTTTCTCATAAACTAACTCTGCTTAACTACACAATTTATTTTTCAACCATTTATATGTTCAGCAGTCTCAAAAATACAGATTAAAAAGCTCGTTACACACACACACACACACACTCATATATGTACTAGCTTTTGATTGCCACAATTATACGGCGTTTCATAATAGGACATCTAATTAACGCTGTAATTATACGCACATATGCACACGACCAAATGCGGCAAAAGAACATAGTTTGATCCCCCAGCTCTTGAGCGCAGTCGTCGTACAGAGTTTCCATAGGATTCGCAGCTTGAAATTCCTTTCCTTTTAACCAAACCAATTCCCCCGACGGTTTCAAACATTTAGCCGAGCGCTAAAAATAGCGCGGCGCCCGACCTAGAAAAAGGATTCGTACGGCACGTCGGCGGGCGCAAGAAAAAGAGGAAATTTGAAAACAGGTCCAGAGGAGATTAATAAACGTCACGGTCTGGATCTGCACGAGTATTCACCATTTTTGTTCGACTGGACGAGGAGTGGAAAATGGACGTGCAGCCTGTAAATATAGAGACGAGGCCGAAGTATCGACAGCGTTGGTGTGAAACGATTAAGCGGCGCGATTGCTCCGCTAATTCGATTATTATACGGTGCCCGATTCCTCCACATGGTAACAGCGGAAAATTTGAATGAGAAGGAGCTGAATTGGCACACACACATGGCCTCTCCGAACAATCGGTTGATGCGATCCTGTTGAGTTCTCGTTCTAATATATGTATATATATAGGTTTGGAGCACTACAAGTTGGATGTGTCTGCGCTGGGGGTGATTGATGATAACTCTTCGCGTTGGGACAAGTAATGTTATGGTGATATTTTTTGTTGTCGTTGCGAGTGTGTAGTACATGCTATTGTAATCTTCTTTATTCGGCTCTCCTGATTTCCTGTGCACGTTAAAGGTCGAAACGATAAAAATTGAAAATAATTTGATTTCTAACGTACGATGACTTCGTTTTCTTGACTTTTGCATATTCTTACAGTAAAAATGATATTGTATAATTTACTTGAAATAAATCGATTGAATACAAAACCTGTATTTGAATAAAAAAAAATCATTTGTTTCACGGATGCTTATACTGTTGATAATTTTCTGTATAAGGTGAATGATGAACTTAAAAGTTTGGAGTGCATTATTATAAAATATTGTGGTATTTACATTTAAATATTTTAAACAATATACTAATGGTACAAAGGCAAATGACAATGTGGTTATGATGATTTAAAAGACTTAACGACAGAAAAAAAATGGGATAAGTATAATAATGGAACGTAAGAGAAAAAGTGTGTACAGGTACATTGACTTTACAGAGATTATGTCAAAATGCATGTGTAAAAATATACAGAACATCGAAGTAGAAAAATTGATATTGATACGTGAGTTAAGTATACCTATATAAAAGACAATAGTAAATATTCCATGTATGGTAGATTTATTCAATAAATATTAATATGTCAATAAATATATCGAGATAGTTTCCAAATCGCACAAAGATAATTAAGTGCGTATAATTAAGATATAAACAGATCAGAAGCAAGAAAGGGGATTGAAACAAGAATAGATGTACATAGATATGTAGAAAAAGAAATATAGCGAGAGGAAGAGATGAGGCTAAGATAGAGGCAGATCAGCAAAATGGAAATACGGAAATGGGCGAACCATAAATTTCTTTTTCGTCGAGAAAATCGGGAAATTCGTATGTACATTGCGTCATAAAGGTAAATAATAGGTCAATGAAAAGTTTTATGTACAGCCGATAATAAAAAAAAAAAAAAAATACACGAAGAAGAGTGAAAGGGCACCATAGTAGAAAAGAAACGACTCATATATATATACAGAATGTAGAGGACTACACACGAGAGACAGAGAGACAAATACAGAGAAGATATAGGATATATAAATATATAAAAAGACATATACACCAAAATATACATGTCGGAGAAGCCTAGCACAATATATATATAGATTAGTTATTAACGTTATTCACGTTAGTGTTTTTTAACAGCCGTTTATTTTATTTTATTGGTTTTTACAGGTTCTTTTTCTTATTAAAAAAGCGATGCAACACAGAGCTGCAACATTACGTATCGAGACGGTGCATATCTCCGTTGGATGTCGCGTTTTACAGTAAATATTTTTACGATCATCCCCGATCATATAAGATTTTTTTTATATCCCAGAACTCCACGGTATATGCACCATCTCGATACAAACGTTCTTTAGTCGATTAACATTGTAGCTTGGACGCATCTCATCGGCGATCATCAAAGCTAGCAATTGTTTTAACACAGTCAAATATTTATTATTAACTTTTGGTTTAATTTCGTATTAAGTATTTATATCACAGACAATTACATATTTACAAATATATATAAATATGTACAAGTAATAAACAGAGGTCAGGGCAGTTATATGTATATATCTATATATAATGTAAAACATCACGCAAAGCTTTCCAAAAACAGTTTCATATACACGCAAAAAGCACATATCGTCAAACCGCATCGTACACACACACACACACACACGCCCACAAAAGAAAAAGAGCAACAAAACAGACGAATAGACAGGGTCAGTGGTAAAAATGTATATGTATACGCATTCAAAGGCTAAAGAAGAGGGAAGAACAAGGTGGTATATACGGGAGGAATGAAAGGAGGACCGAAGATGAAGGAATACGGACTTTTCCGAGGAAATAGCGCCGCAGCGCGCGAGTTAAAAAGGTGGAAGGAAGGAAAAGCGGGGTGGAGGTACAAGGGGTGGTTCGGTCGTGTGCAGCCTCTGCGCGCATACTTGAAAGTTTCCTCCTTCGCGGCGGCCGTAGCCAGCAGTGGTTCGGCTAGGCTGCAGAGCGGAAGAAGGAGGCAGGAGGTCGAGGAAGAAGAAGGTAAAGAAAGGATGGAAAAATCAGAAGTCTCGTTACACGCTGCAGCGGTTCTCTCCATTTTTCATCCTCTCTCTCTCTTGCCTTTTCCTCCCGGTATACCGCGCGTATTTTTATTATCTTCCTTCCCCCGGCTAAAGATCTTTCTCCTGTACCTTTTTCCCTGCGCGTGTCTCGCCGTTCAACCGCGCGCACATTTACATTCGGGACTTTATTTCTTTTATTCCTGGGTACGCGCTTTTGTCGCGCGCGGAAAAAAAGAACACGAGCTTCCGGTCGCGAATGAACAAAAAGAAAAAGTGCTCGGGAAGAGAGTTGCAGAGCGACGCGCGTCACATTAACTTTTTGTTTCGTGCACTTGTCGGCGTAAAGGGAGGATAAGGGAGTTTAGACAATAGGTACGCGAAAGCGGTCGTAAATTATAGAGGGAAGCCTGCGGTGCTGGTGGTTTGCGGGCGTTCTCGAAAAATTATGCCGATAAGATTGTTTCCGAATTGTTTTTCGCCGCGAGAGAAAGCCAACGAGAACTTTTTCGTCTACGAGAGGGGTGTGGACCGCATCCGGATGAATAATCGCTCGCTATCACGTATGCTCGAATTTTATGGCCTAGGATTTTCGTGCAGTATTAGTAATATATATACGCGTGGAAATATCAATTTATTCGGCGTGAATCTGAACCACGTTCAAATTCTATTACGAATGATTTGTCATGATTATCGTATTTTCGGAGAATACGGATTTTTATAACATTTTTATAACATTTTTATAAGGAATCATTTTTCGCTTTAATTGGAAAATCTTGTAACAGCTCTTTCACTTTTTGTATGGTCTAGAATATATTTTGATTTATTCATACGCAAAGCGCGGAGAAGCTAAAAGTAAAATTTTTTATCATTGTCAACCACAGCAAATATCTCTAAAAGCTTTCGAACAAAACAATAATTCAGAATCAAAGATTTTTAAACTCTCAATGCATTTTCATTAATTTGACATAGTTTCGAAGCTCTATATATACACTCTACTGTCATCATATATCTTCGTAAAAAGGTTTACAAGAGTCGTTCAATAGAGGACTAGTCAATATTTATCGGTATAACTACTTGAAAAGTATTCGAAAGCATGTCCAATACATTAAACACGCGGGTATAAATCCAATATTTTGTGCCGGAACTTTAGCCGCTGGCAAAAAATTCATACATCCGCGAGTTGATTATTCACCGCCTGCATACAAAGTCCCGCATTAATATACCTCGCGCAACAGCGTCATTCTTAATTAAAAATCCCCTAGAGCTTCGAGCTTTACCACCGCGACGAAAGCTTTGCACGCAGCATACAATATATAACACATCTAGGTGAAGTAAAGCATCGTGCGGCACACGGGCGATCATCCACGCGAAGAAAGATAGTTTAAGACTCGCGCGTAAGAGCTGAAGTGACGATATATCAGGCTCACATGCTTTCTCCGCGTATAATCTGGGGGATTTAACGATTGGTCGAAGCGGGAGGCGATAAATTCCCATGTCTCGCGAGCCGCCGCCTTACGAATACAGCAGCGCACAGGCGAGTGAGCGAAAGAGGGAGGCTGAGATAGGAAAGAAAAGCGCGCGCAAGCGCGCACCTGCATAAACGCCGCTCGCGCTCCTCCTGCTGCTGCTAGTGTGCTCAACTCCGCGTATCGATTATGAGTCGAGGCGGAGGAAAATTTCACGGAGTATGCGTATAGGCAGATGGAGAAAAACGAGCCGTTGCATATAGGGGGAGAGTATGTGCGTGGAATCAGGTGGAGCGGAAAAATCGCGGAGAACAGAAGATATGGGAGCTGGAGTATGTGTGCGCAAGGTTTCGAGGAGGGGGTAGAACGATGAAATTTATAAGGCAATTCATGGGGAAAAAAAAGAGGATATCTGGTATACTCGTGCAGGTGCGGTTATAATGCGCGCGGTCTGTGCGCTCGCCTTGCGGGATTGGATTGGGAAAATATCGGTTAGGGAGAGGGTGAATTCGGAATATATGCTGGGAGAGTAGAGAACGAATGGCCTTACATTCTGTTTTTTTCTTTTTTCCGTAATCATTTATTATGTAAAACCGAGTGGTCGTGGATTGAAATAATTATGCAAAACTAACAGTAATTTGATTTCGAGCTCGAGATAATGTAAAAGTCCACGAGTTGGAAGATGAGAAGCTGGAATATTTTCACTGGATAATGATTTTGTTGTTACGGTAGTAATACGTCAGAAATGCTTATGCTAATGGATTAAAAGTAGAAAATGAAAATCCGAACAAATAATGTATATTCTACCGATCGATTAACAATAAATACGACCTCAGTATAAGATAATTTAAATATCGTACAATACACAATTCGGAGCGCAATGCATCAGCCACCGTTGGAAGGCTGCTATTGAGCCATAGCAATATTATTAATTGTTCCCCATTATCATCGCGGCGAGTGCGCACGAAAATCGGTGCGGTACATTGCTTTGATAAATCTGCGCATAGGTACATATGCGGACGTAAAGTACGATTTAGCCGTGAGAGTTCGGATATTGCGCGATCCATATATAACGGTATTTGATGCTCCACTGCCCTCGAATCGTATGAATTAAAAAACTTTGAATCTTCGCACTCTTTGGCAAAAGTTTGTATTATATAGTATGCGTGCATTGACTGTTAAATGGAAAAGAATATTAATGCATAAAAATCTCTTAATATAGGGTGAATAAAAAGGAACGGATTAAGCGTGATACAAAGGAGAGAGAAGAATGAGGAAAGACAAGAATAGAACAAAAATGGAGTTATGAATAATCATAATAGAGACAATAAAAGGTTGGAGATCCAGAGAGTGAAAGAAGAAAAAAAAAACCAAAACAAAACGCAACAAAGCGACATACACACACACAACACTGTATACGAGGACGTTTTTACTTTGTACATGTATATATATATATATCGATAAAGTTTAATATATACACAGAACATTGTTTGGTCGTTGTTTTGCATGTTGGAATATAATCGGTACCTTGGCACTTCATGCCCTGATGGATGATACCGTAGAGGAGACTGCCGCAGTGGTCGCAGAAGGTGGGGCTGTTGTACGTTTGTACCTTGAATTGGTGCTTCGTCCGCGTGTCCTGCGTTTAGCGTCGGCACCATTATACACCAACCACCCAGACATCGTACTCAGGCCAAAACACGCGGCCCCCCCATTCATTTATCGCATCATGCATGTTACGTCCGTTTATTACGCGGTTGTGCAAGCGCCGGGAAAATTATTGGGATAGAGAGAGAGATAAGGTGGGCGGAGTGCGTTGTGCACCACTTGGAATCACTTGATCTAATTGACTATGGTAAAGCTTCGTGTCGTTGTCGCTTTGTTCTCTGATCAAACTGATTAAATGCTTTCTTTTGTCCATCGTCGACGTTTTTTGCGCATGTATGCGTATTTTAACCTCGTTCGTGTTTCGTATAATACAACTGCAGCTGGACGAAAAAAAGGAAGTCGTCTATACTGATAAGAAAAAAATAACGGCATTTCCCCTCCGCACATTAATGTAAAAGTTCGGAAACAAAGTAATCTCGGGCAAGCATCGCAGGTATGTATATATATATATGTGTGTGTGTGTGTCGATCGGCAGTAGGTGAAAGAAAATTCGTTCTCCAAGCGAGTGGCAACGCGGCGCGTGTGTACGGGTGGATGGAGCACAGCGAGCGAGATGAAACGCGAGAGAGAGGGAGAGGCAAAGGGTCAAGGACGCGAGCGCTAAGGGGTCAAGAGAGCACGACGCATAGATGGAGGCCGGGTATATTGTATATATACGACAAGCAAAGCTCCGCGAGAGAGTCTCAGTTTTCTCGTTTTTTATATTTTCCCCGCTTTCCTACCCCATCCCCCCTCTTTCATCACAGTGCCCTTCATGTATATACGTATATAATGTTGGTGAAGAAACTCACTCTCTCTGTCGCGCGCGCGATGCTCTTTTTTCCGCAGTTATATATCCCGTTCAAAGTGGGTGTATAGGAGTGCAGGGTGACCGAAATTTTCGTCATAAAATTCCAAACGGCCCCCCTTTTTTCGACCTGCACTACACACTCCTATATATATCCGTGTGTGTGTGGGTATGGGCAAAAGCAAAAGAACGTGTGCGCCTACTCGTCGAGAGCGTGACGTCACGGCCGGTCAATAAGTCCACGACGCTGCGAGGCCGTGTTTATTGCGCTATGAATTTATCGGTGCGCGCCGGTGAATCGCTTTCAATCTGTAGCCGCGGAGCGATTTCTTATATTTCTTTTTCGAGGGAGAACGAAAAGTGGCTCCATGAACTGTTTCTACGAACGATTGCGCACTTTTTTTTTCTTCTACCTTCTCTCTTTCTTCAATCACGAACAATCGCGTTCACTGCGCTACAGTTTGTCTATTTTATAAAGCACCTCGAGTTTTCATTTCGCTCGTTTTCCCTTGTGTACTTTTGCATGTATGCGTGTAGGCAATTTATGGTGAACTGGTGAATTGAATAGAATCGGTATATGTGTGGAGCTAGTATTATAATTCATTCGCGGTATACACGTCTACTCTTCATTATTTCGTACATATATATATATATTACTTTTTACTCGCGCTCTGCACAAAAGAAACGGGCACAATTGAATAATAAAGCATGAATATTTAAGATTGTGTATACGCGGTACGATGGCAATGCTGTAGCGTGTCAGTCTTTCAAGCCACGTGGGCCCTCTGTAACTGTATACAGTCCAAAATACCATTTTTAAATATGAATAAAACACGACGACTAGCGCGAAATTTGTTTTCAACCCGATTTCTATAATACATACAATGAATCGATTCAAAAAAGTTATTTATCTTGATGCTGCATCATCCCATATGTCGAATAGGAGACGCAAAACAAGCAGCTTCATTTTTGATACACTCGGTTCTAGAAAAATTGTCTATTATTGTGTGCTATCTCGTAGAGTAGATGATACAACGATGTGCAAAAGTTAATGCGGGAGATGTCAAAATTTACATGACGCATGCAACGAAAAAAAAAGCTTTTACGCATACGCCGAGGAAACGCGAAGTACGAATTCTCTTTTGCATTACATGAGATGTAATATTACTATGCTACTGACTCTCCGACGGACGATACATTTGCAAAAATGAATTTCTCGCTTATCCTCGGGGAAGAAACGCCATTTCCATACAGAGTGAAAAATGGTCGATCTAACCGCACTGACTGAGTCCGCTTATATAACACATGCGGTATATAGTTTAGTCAAACGTTTGCCGTAATATTAACGCAGACTCGAGTATCTTAAACGTTTTTGTGCGAAATAGTCGGTGACAACGTCACTTTGGTCGATTTGAATTTTGATCAAAAATTAAACTTTAAATACGGTGAATGTTATTATAACGCTAATTTGGTGACATACTTATTTCACAACCAGCTTATACGTATAATACGCTGCCCAATGACAAAAAGAATCAATTATAAAAGTGGTAAAGCTGAAGATAATAAGTTTTATATATATGCAAGATCAATATCGAATTAAAACTATATTCCTATTTTAATCATCTACACGAGCTATAATAGGAGCATTTCAAAGATGTCGACGTCACAGAAGATTGTTCCATCAGCAGCAAAAAAAAAAAAAAGAAAAAAATATCATCTCCCCCTGTAAAGCGAACTCATCTCTACTTATCCATTTTTCCAATAATGTACTTCTTTCAGACAGAATTCTTAATTTCTTATTCTTGCAAAACTGGACCTTATTTTCAGCTTTTATGATTCTTAAAAAAAAAAAAAAAATAAAAAAATCGAAATATCCTTTGAATTGCCACAGAGCTCAATAAGACTTTTCTTAAAGTGACTTAAATTGACTTTTCTATGTCCACTTCTTGGTACTTTACCTTATTACATTTCTCGTATTTATACTGGTACAATTTATTTTTTAATTCCCATTTTTTTTCATTACTTCTAAATTCAATTAAGTCAAATATAAGAAAAAATTAACATTTGTATTATAATGAAGCATTAAACTACCACAAGATAGTTATAAAATAAATATTAAAAGTGCTTTAATTAGTTTATTTTAGTCGTCGCAATCAAGCTTAACCGAATAAATCATTAAATAATCATTCCGAAATTCACCGCCACCAATATCAAATGACCGAACCCATCCATAAATCAATCCAAAACTTAATTACTCAACGACTTTTTGCCGTTTCAATAAAATAGCGCAGCCAGAAAAAAAGGCAATCTTGGAGCCTTTAATACTCTCGCGCACACACACACACACAAAATGCAGCAAACCGGCCCGACTCGCGTATAACGAGCTAAGCAATTTCGCCATCAAGGCTCATACACAGCCAAAACAATAGCGCTGCGGTCGCACTTAATATCGAAAGAGAGAGAGAGAGAGAGAGGGAGAGAGGATATCCACCCCCCTCGCGTATAACATATTATGTCGGTCGGTGAACGAGTAAAATTGGCGTGTATACACACGCGATGTATAGGGAGAGAGAGAGAGAGAGAGAGGCGAGATATATGCGATATATCGAGAGTCAATGCAAAGCTTTACACATCGCGCGGCGGCGCGTCCGCGTTAATGGAGAGTAATTAAATTCCTAGCGTCCGCGCGTATATCTATACATATAGAAGGTGCATATATAGGAGAACGCGCGGGCTGGTGCTGCAGTGCGAAAGTCCGTCATTACGAGAGACCGATTATATTGCCCGATTGCGAACGCGTGCCTCGCGCCGCTCATTAATGACCAATCAGACGAGGCCGCTTAAGGCGAATGTGCAGCCTCTCTATATGTGTGTGTGTGTGTGTGTGTGGAGGCGAAACTAGTCTGACTGCCACGTGCGGCTGACACGAGTACGAATGCTCTTTTCTCTCTCTCTCTCTCAATCTCTCTCTCCCTCTCTCTCTCTCTCTCTCTCTCTGTTCGTATACGCGCGCGCGATCCGTAATTATTGACGATCTATTAGATTGCTTTGAGGGTCGGTTTGATATATATTCGCGTGATCAAAAGATGCGTTTGCGAAAGGTGCGTCCGTGGGGGGTCTTGAGGAAAAGAGCATCGTGTATAGTGTTTCGTTTTCATCAACAGGTGCGCGACACTCGTAGTTTTATTCGTCGATAATTAGTTTTTGAACTTATACTTCTATATAGCTGCATCTAACGAAACTGAAATTACTATTAATATCGTGCCGTAGGTACAAATATTAAGTTTATTCTCATGTTTTTTGTTAAAAGCGTAATTGTTAAAAAAAACTTCTATTATTAAAATTATTTTGTCAATTGTTTGCAATTTGCAATATTGCGAAATCAGTAACGAGAGTATCAAGATTCCTGATAAATATTTCTGATTCCGAACGTAGTTAAGAATACAAATGAACAGTTCCAGAGACTTAGCTTACCAACGTTAATAAGAAAGTGATTTCAAGTCAATATTTCCAATCCACTCGACGAGAAAAAAAAAGAAGAAAAAGATTCACATGACAGGGATAATTTTGGAGGGTAAACACACAGCGCAAAGGTCGTGGGGAGTTTTATGATTTGGGATATTGGGGATATCGCGAGAGGGGAGGTCAAGCCACATTCAAAAATTTAACATCGCAGATATTGACATCAAGCCGCAGCCATAACAACACATATTCCCAAAGGTTTCCTCATTCTTCTCCCCCCACCCGACCATACTTTATTATGCTTTCCGAACCGTTTACGACATTTATTTCACACTTGCGCCCTCGTGTGTATAACACACCACACATTCTTCCGCATACTATAGTCCTAATAAGAAATTCAAGATATAGCATATGGGGAGGGGAAGAAAAATTAGAATCAAGTTGCCTTTGTCACGCACGCGCGCGCGCGGCTAAGGTGTATATAACACGTCAAACTTGGAGCGTCTGGGGAATTCCAGCTTGAGTGATCAGTTCTTGGGTAACTTGATTAATAGCTAACGAAATTGCTTCTGTTCACTTGTATATACCGCGGGTATATACCTGAGTTTATGTGTGTATATTATATCCGTAACGGTTCTTGCTGATAATATCATTTTACGACTTCACGCGAGGGAAAGATTATTGTTTTCAATTTTTTCCCTCAGATTTCGGATAAGAACACGCGTATGGAACTTCCCCATATGCTCACAGACGAAAATAAGAAATAAAACAGGTCCTTGATGTCTGATCAGTAGGTGAATTACAGTTCGGTAGCGTGTAAAAAAGGTCTTCTACTTTATTCTTAATTGATGGCGCGGAACGTGAACTCTTTTTTTTTACTGGCGAGCGAGTTTGGGGATTTCCGATATTTTTTTGTACAATGAAAAATTACGGCAATTGTAAGGTATGGTTTTGCACGAGCGGTACGAAAAAAGTATGGGGGGAAAACATTCGGGGGTTGGGAAGAAAACAGAGAATGAATGAATGTGCACTGAGACGATAAAATTGCAAGAGTTTTTATACTATACGGAAATGTTTTAAGACATTCCGCAAAATTGATGTAATATTCTTTATTTACCTTACGAAGCTTTACTCGATTTAGGCTAGGTAAAAGTAAACTAATTACCCACGTAATTTTTAAAAGCTTCATTTTTGTTTACCTTCATACCCGACGTTTCAAGAAAAAGCTATGTTTTATAAATACGAGCAATTTTTCTCTCTAGTCCATATTCAAACCATTCTTATAAAAAGTAGAGAGCATGTTATTTCTTAAAATAAAATGTAAAAGAAATCATAGTTCCAAGTAAGAAAATACGCTTTTATTAATTTTCTTTGAAAGCCGCTAATAAAATGTTACAGTAGCCAGAAAAAAATATTAGATAGATTCAAACAGATTTCTCTGGAAATGAATGGAGATGAATTGAATCTCATTCGCAGAAATTAAAGAAACAAAAGCTACAAAAACTTGGCGTATTTGCTTTTTCGCAATAATAACAATTTCCACGAAGCCACTCCGTCAATTCATATTGAAAGATTATTTTCAAATAAATTGAGATCCACCAAACATATGTATATATGACACAAGATATTATCGAAAACTCAGAATTAACAGTTGATCGAAAGATGTGCGTTACAGCTAAATACAATCATGAACTGTTCACGTCCTCGTAATACGTTATTCAAGTGTTAATGCGCTGAATGGGTTTATTGTAAAATTGCGATTTCGACAATATTGTAATACTCGCAATAATGAAGTTTCCTTTTTAGAAAAAGTAAGTGAAACATTTTATCGGCGGCATTCAAAGAAAATCGCTCAATAACGCATATACTCCGAAAGAAACAGAATAATTCAATTTCGCAAACATAAAAAAATCATCAAATTCGTACCCAAAAAGAAAAGAAAAAGATAAAAGAAACGGTAAAAGGAAATAGAATAACAAACGAAGGGAGCGATGAAAGTAAGAAAGAGCAGGGCGACGTTTTAATAATGTTCGCTTTTTGTTCACGGCGTCCCCCAAATTGACCCACGTCGTGCGCCAAACGTCGCGTAATAAGATTGAATAAAACGCGACCTATGGGTATCGTAGGACGAGTTGCGTTCGTCCTCGCGTTTTTGTTTCACGCCCCCGCCGCGGTGTAATATCGCACGGTACAGCGAATCGCACACAAAAAACGCGGCAGTTCTATTTCGTGTGCTTCAGCTTTTTTTTCTCTCCTTTTTTTTCTAGTCCGGAGTGGGAAAAACAGGCGATACCGGAGATCGCGCAGCTCTCAACGTTATTTTACGCTTACATTATTCGGTACAGCTTCGGAAAAAAAGCCTTTTCAACAAAGATTTTAGACACGCGATTCAGAAAAATTCAAACCTATCGCGCAATAACTTCGCGAGCAAATTGAGGTTCGACCTTGACAATTCAATTTTCAATAATCAGTACCCACGCCGTAAATTAAGGGCCTCAACGGTGTATACGCTATCGTTGAAACGTACATTTTCCCTTGGAGGCGCGCACGCCTTGATCCGTATCAGCTGTCGTTTCCCTTTACCCAACCTTATATATTATAAGCGCCGCGGCTATAGATGGTATATATATATATATAAAACGAAGCGACAAAAAATGATTAGGCCAAAGTCGCGTGCGCTGCTGCTGCGAGAGATAATATGTAGTAATAATATATATATATATATGGTATACAATGGGAATAACGCGCGCAGATAGCTTTAGCCCATCCCCGCAGGGCTGCAGCCCACTTCGCGCTTTTGTCCCTTTATTTTGCTGTCCTCTCTCTCTCTATCCTGCCTTCGCCTTTTTTTCCTCCCCCTCGCCGCCATCTATTTTTACCCTTTCCGTGTCATTTCGTTTTCTCGTTCTCTGAGCGAATGAACTGCAGTTACGACACTTTTTCTGTTGGGGCTTTGAAGCAGGCCAGTTTTTTTTTGTACGTTACCCGGTGCGCAGTTTTCTCTTTGATCTACGGATTGCTGCGAGAACTTTTCAGGGCGTGAATATTTTGCCTCGTTGTAAAAACGATAAGAGAAGGTTTTTGACTGATGAAGCTACGGTGCTACAATGGGGAACGATCTCATGGTTGGTATTCGAGGATTGATTTGAATAAGTGTCTCTCTTTATTAGCTGGGCGCGGTTGAATTCATTTTTCACTCGGGGAGGAGTGTTTTCTCGGTGTAAAAAGAAAAATTAAGCGATAATGAAAGAGAGCAGATGAGGGAATTTTTATTAAAATTTCAATATCATCTCAGAGAGTGATGAAATACATTTTGAGTGCCAAGCGGTTTTATAAGGTTTTAAAATTCTTATTGGCACCGATAAAAATTCCTATTATCTCTAAAGTATATTTTCACTTTTAAGGCTTAATGAAAATTTTAATTGGTCCCCGATTCGGCTTACTCGTCTCCTGGATGGACATTCGAGAGCTTTTTGATACGGCATATTTTTAATTCGACGATCGTAACAACATATACTTTTGGGTAATAGTTATACTTTTCCAAAAAACAAAACAGACTGTATTTACAGTATTTATTTGATACGCGAAAGGAACTAGTTTCGGCATTCAATATTGGTTTTAGATAAAGGCTTACATTCATGGTAACAAAATTCTAACGTCAATCAATGTTTTCTAGGAACCGAAGCTCTCGAAGCCATAGTTGAAGGAGCTGAAGAATGCTTTCAAGTTAATGAAAAGTTCCTTTACCAGGGAAATTCAACTTTCCAGCGAGTTTCCTTCGCGGCGTTTGTTTTCAGCGAAGAATTAAGCAAACTTTTAAAAAAACACGTCCTCGATGTCCTAAAAAATTCAAATTCAGGAAAGAAAGGGATTCGTAAAAAAAAAATAAAATAAAGTTGTAAAAACTAAATTCCACGGAAGTTGTAATTTTTGTTAATCCCTTGTAATGGATTAATACCCAGAAAAGTTCGAGCAGAATCCACTTAAAAAATTTGTTCGGAGGCACATCGGCACGGAGCAAAAAGGCCCCTGTCATATAGGGGTTACTGTTTTCAGCTCTAATAACTGGCTGTGTCACTTAGCAACTTTTTTTTTGTCAGAAAAATGCACGCTTTCAGACCCTTCTCAACGCGAAAACAAAAGATCGGCGCGGCACAAAGTATCGAAAAAGGCGAAGGAGGAAAAAGACTGTGTATAAAAAAAAACAGGTGAGAAGTGACTTTAACGTACACTTACTTTTTGAATTCCTGCTTAATTGATTTAATTAATTATTTTGCTCGAGGCTTGACGTATATAAAGTTACAAGTGGATATATCAACCTTGACAATAATTAGTGGAATATATTTGAGCATTTACAGCTTTGAAAGTATACGTCGATAGCATGAAAAAGACTTTTAATACAAAATATATAGTTAAAAACAAAAAGTTTATTAATTCCAAAATCGATATACTTCAAGATGTGAAACATCGAAGGCATATCTGCAAAATTGCGAGGGACTAAAGCGCAAGGGGTAACAGCTGCGAACATATATACGATAAATAACTCATATAAGAAAAAAGACGAAAGGGGCGGGTTGTAGGGG
>UELU01121729.1:0-19824 GCA_900490025.1 Megastigmus dorsalis | reverse complement strand
GGTGGGGGTGGGGGCTCCAAGATCAATTTACGCACGCGGTGCGTGTGACAGTGCAGCAGCGCCGCCGCGGGCCAATTCACACGCGCGCGCTCGAGCGCAGTAATTAAACTGCGGTTTAACGTGACCGTGGCACACACCTGCCGAAATTACAAGTTATATGCGCGCGTAGTCGCTCGACGTGCGCGCCAACTATATCGCGGACATCTCTCTCCCTCTCTCTCGTTCTCCCCTCTACCTTTGTCTCTCTCTCGCTCAACGAGTCAATATTTTGCAAACGCTGGCATTCCACTTTCGAGATCGTATGAGGGATTTTTCTGTTATACAATTATTATAGGTTATACAACAAGTTTCGCTGTGGCTTTAGCAATTATAGCGATAGTATGTGACAATTTTATGTAAGCTTGAATGTAGGGATGAAGATCATTTTTACCTTGGCAAACAAAGCACCAAAGCTGGATTATTAAATTCTAGCTGGCCCGTGTTTTTGGAGTGAAAATCTTGCTTTCACATTGATTGCCAGTGGCAATGGTGCGCCCTGCACCGCAAACACTGCTCGAGCGCGGGCCATCAAGAGCTTGCGCAAGCCCTATAAAAAGTCAAACCCTACACATAGTGCAGGGCGAGCCCGGGTTATGAGCGTTTCGGAAATATCCCATCCGGCGCGCTGAAGGAGCCCTATGATTTATGGAATACAACGCGTCGTCTTTCGGGAATTGGAAAAGCGAAGCGCGGGCCGCAGCAGCGACGAGGCAACTTTAGCGCTGTACAAGCGAACGCGCGCGGGGAGGGCTTTGCGGACTCCGGGCGACAATTGATTTACACGCGGCGGCCCGAGCTTAAAGTCTCTCTCGCTCCCTCACCTCGCAGCTCGGCGCGCAAAATCCTTCCCTCATCAATCGCTCCAGCCGTAATTGTCCTCCGCTAATGCTCGGAAATGACGTTCGCTAATACCCCCGGGGCCCCGGGATTTCGGGGGCTTTTTGTTATACCCGCCCTCACCGGAATCGATTCTCCAGCCGCAGCTCCGAGGCTAAAGAGTTTGCGCCTCCCGCGGGCGCCAAATATTTAAGCGCATATCCACGCGGCTTTATCATCGCAGATTTGATCGATCACCGTGGCGGGGCTTCTTCTTCGAGTAGCAGCTTCCCCCTCCCCGCACTCGCAACCCATTCAGTAGGACGGAATCGCACCTGCAACTCTTCCATCACTTGGTGCCTCGAGCGCCTTGGCGCGCTACTTTCTTTTCCTCTCTTTCGATTTGATCGCTATACTGTACGCGCCCCGCGGTATTTAGCGCGGAAAGAGAGAAGGGAGAGGAAAGCTGCATAGCTATATTTCGTTAATAATCGATCGGCTTTTCCACCTTCGCGGGGCCAACTTTGCGCACGACTGTGAGCTCTGGCTTATTGTTTTTAGAAAGTTGAAATTAATCGCCAAGTTGGCAAGCGCCGCCACCTCCGCCGCCACCTCCGCCGCCACCTCCGCCGCCACCTCCGCAGCAGCCGCAGCCGCGAAATCCCTCGTTCATCATCGGGCCAGCTTCGTACCGACGCCTTTGCTTTTCTCGGAGCGTGTATATCGAAGAAGCCCGCTGATTAGTTTCCCCGCCGTAAGGCTCCATTTATCTGTCAATCTTTACGCTATCCCCTGCTTTGTTTATTCCAATTGATCGGCTCCATTAGTTTTCGTGACATTCCAGAAAAGAAACTGCATTTCGTATAAATCTGTTATCTGTGAAGAACATGTCAAAGCCGAATATCAAATCAAAACCACATCAAACAGCATTTTCAGCACACGATTTTGAACTATTAATTCACATAAGCCAAATAATTCAACTCTGGTTAATAATATAATTTAACCAAATTGTACTGGTAAAATAATGAATTATATATCGCTCAGTTTTGAACTAGCTTTTCATTATATGTGTAACTAGTTTTTCTATAAAGTTTAGAAAATTGACTAAAAACTGGCTTGCGACAGCTTAAAATTTCTATCGGTCAATATATGTGATTCCAGTATTCACCATCTTATCATCTACTTCATTTGCATTTTTATGTCTTACTTTCGCTATAAACTCCCGAAATCCGCTAATCTCAACAACGTCTCTCTCCAAGAAGCGCAAAGTATCTCCCGCTGTTATAGCATGAGCGGTCAAGCTCGACGCCTCAAAACTGGCGAGCGCAAAAGAGAGAGAGAGAGAGAGAGAGAGAGAGAGAAATGGGGGAGGGATGTGGAGGGAGGAGAGAGGCTGGGGTAGCGAGGGCTGTGTTTGAGGCGAGAGGCCGCTGATTAGTTTTAACCCTATAAACGCGGGGAGAGGCCAACTCGACTAGGTCGGCTTCAATTTCGCGCGGACGCGCGCAATTCTGTTCCTGACAGTGCAATCCCACAGGTATATATAGCGCGCTCGGGCGCGCCGCCTTCTCCGCCTCCCAAAATCGCGTTAGCACGACTCGCTCGCGCCCACCTCTCCAGCAGCGCTCGACGTCGCAAGCGCGCTAAATAGACGAGTGTTTAATTGCTACTTTATATATTATATACACGATAGCGCGGAATGACCGATTTTAAAGGGGCGACACGCGGCGCGGGCCTAATGTTTGCGTTAAATCTGTCCTTCCTTTCTCTCTCGCTGCAATTTCCAGGATAATTATACCCAGCTAATTCCATCAGTTATCAGGCAATGGATTATTCGTCGCGTTTTTCTAGCTTCTACATAATATATTACGTAATTATCCACTATCCAAAGTGCCTGACCGATTGCAGTAAAGTTTTTTCACTGTCGATAAAAAGTATTTAATCTCTGTCTAAAGCGGAGTAGCTAAAGGAAAAAAAGGCGGATAAGTTAGAAGGGCTCAACTCCAGATGCAGGAATATAAGTAAATCCAAGAAAAGTGCGGTAGAGGCTGTAGAGAGCCTCCCCAGTGGCCCCCACCCAAACGCCGGCAGCAGCCAGCGCAGGTATCAAGGGTACAGTAGAACGATATCAGCTGCGCTGCAGTTAGCCTCCCTAACGAATAAAAGCCGCATCGCGGCAGTGCTGCGCACGTCCGACCGACAAATGATCCTCGAGTGATCTCTCCCCTTTCTCTTTCTCTCTCTCTCTCTCTCTCTCTCTCTCTCTCTCTCTCTCTTGCGCTCGCGTAGTTTCGCCGCACTCTCCGGACAAAATTTAGCTTCCGACATTACACGACTTGGTAACGACGCCGGGCTGCACTTTGCGCGCGGGAGAGAGAACACTTGCTCTCTCTGACTCTCTCTACAGTACCGGCTGTGAATGTTAGGCGCCCCTTTCTCTCCCGCGCTGTCTATGTCGGTGTAGATGTGCGATTGTGTTGGGGGTAACAACTTGATACGAGAGGCCCGCTCGAGCGCCCGTATCTCTCTTTCTCTCTCTCTCTCTCTCTCCCTCTTAGCCCTATAGCATTCAAAAGTTATGCGAGGAACCTCTGGAGCATTCTTGAACTATAAATTAAGCAGACCGTGGAAATGGGGCTTTCTTGTACGTAACCTAATGTAAATAAGCCCGGCGGCTGACCTTTAACCACTCTCTCTCTCTCTCTCTCTCTCTGTCTCTCTCCGCACGCTTATAGATATTCGACTGCTGATTCTGCTGCTGCTTCAGAGTTTACGAGCTCGATACGGAGGCCGCTCACTTTTTCAAGCCGACTCTATAATTATTGCTTTTATTTTACAGTGGATAATTTATCAACTGGACGCGAGACTGATTAGAAGCCGAATCAATTCTAACTGATCTTTCAGTTCTATATTTTTGCGGAACAATCGATATTCTAAATGGTGTGAAATGAAAAAAAAAATCTTTAATCAAAAGAAAGTCTGTTGGACAAAGAGAATATATAGGAAAAATCGCAACGTCATGTCTACATGAAGAATGACTAGTTTTATTTATAAGAATGACAAGGACACTCACTCACTTTTATTGCTAAATCACCTAAGAAATTTAGTTTGTGCACTATTGTCGTAAATTAATGTCATTGAGAAAACAAGATAATTACAATCGCTAATGAGAATCTAGTCGCTTCAGCTACGATTACGTCTTTAGCTTATTTCATAATAAGACGAAAGCTGCACATTCTTTACAAATCACGATGAAAAATAAGACTGATTTATTTACGATAATCGATGGAATAAAAAATTGATAAAGTATCCATTCATTTATTCACACATTGAAATAAATAGATTGAATAAAAAAAATTATACGCCTAAGTTATTATGCACTTTTTCGTATATTAATTACGTCATGATTAGATAAAGCTCGGAAATTAAGTTCCGCGAAATGTTTACCTACATTGATAATAGTGCGTAAGTAAAATAACACTGTTTGTTTATCATAAATTATTGTCATTTTCACAATCGTAGATAACTATAAAACGCGAAAGGAATCAGAGCTTCATTTAGTTTCGCAAATGAAAGTAACAGAGAACAGAGATCTTCCCTGCCAACACGATGAAGACGATCATTATTTTCGCAATTTGCATTATTGGAGTTCATTCGGTAAATAGTAATTTTGTTTTTAATGTCTAAATAATCCAATTGCGGTTCCGCATTAAGAATTATTAATTTTTCCGTTATTTAGATAACCCTTAGCGAAGAACAGAAAGTAGTACTACGTGGAATTCGCAATGTTTGTGCAGCTGAAGCTGGATTGAATCCCTGTAAGTAATTTGAAAATTCAATTGCACCCAAAGTTGTAATTGTTGAAACTAAAAAGAAATACTTAATGTTATTGAAGTGTGAAAAAATATTTTAAATTGCAATACTCAAATCACAGTCTTTCTACCACTAGCGAATATTATTGATATATCTACAACTATAAGTGCAATACAATTTTGATTGGTTTATTGTTTGTTTTTTGAAAATAATAGATGAAATCGGAATCATAATCAAAGCCATTCGTTCAACTGGAAAATTGGTCGAAGCTTCCAAATGCGTAAGACAGAAACTAATTGTAAGTATAAGCCAATTAGCATGTATTATTCTGGGAAGCTTTTACATAAAGCTATTTATAATTTCGAAGTAGATTTGTACATATTTTATTTTTTTCGTACAGAACTTAAGAGAAGAACAAGCTCAGCCTTCCATCGCAAATCTACCTCTACCCGTCAGTGATATACTCACAAATTGCGAAAATTTACGTAAGAGACTAATTATTATTTATTATATTATATTTTTAATCGTTTCGATTAATAATGTATTTTCTTTTTCTTTTTTTTTCAGTGGGAAAAGTGAATTGTGAAAAAGTACTTAGAGTAATTGCAGTCATTGCTGAAAATATTAATAGGAGCAGAAATCCACTTTTGAGAGGACCTTAAAAATCTTATATTATGTACAAATATATATATATAAAACTTGAATTGAAAATGAAATAAAAAATGATACCCAGATTTACATGTTCACTAAATTGTATTGATTTATAAGTGCATACTCAACTGAAGTAGTAATTGTTCCAATAAAAACTATAAAAACTAAATACTAGATGGGGCAGACTGCATTAGATCAGATTAGAATAGAATAATAGCATTTGTTGGGACTGGGAGCCGAACTCTGATCCATACTGTAATATACATTTGATTTCACATTATATTTGCATAACTTACAATAGAATATTTAAAGCCATATTACATAGAATATAATTAAATATTTTTAGGTATATTCTTATGCATTTGTACACATAATTTACTATAAATTTGTTAAAATTTTGATAAACACGCGTAATTTTTTATTTGATTATTACAGGCACTTTTTATGTGCGGTATAATTTGCAATCAAACTTTCCATCAGCTAGATGTGTTTGTGGACACAATGCGACTCTTCCGCACAATATCTTTTTGCGTAAAATAATCTATTATGTGTATACGTTGTATAACCATTACTACTAAAATCGCGCAATCAAAAGACGAAGTACTGAAGTAAGTTGGAAGAGAAGAAACCAGTCTAGACGAGACGAGACGTTTCCTCCTCGCGCTCCACCTGGCTCACCTTTAAATTAAGCGTCAATTTGATTTCAGTTCGCCCAGCGACGAGCGACTCCAATCGGCATATACTCTTGCCCGCACGTCATCAAGCTCCTGCCCCTCCCCCTTCAAAAATAAAGCTCTCCCACCCAAGCAACCATTTAAGGCTCGAAACTCGTTTTAAGCTCAAGCCACTCTCTCTGTCTCTCTTTCTCTCTTGTTTTACCCTTATTTTCTCCGTCGCTCCGGTGGGTGTAGGTATAGAACTCGGCCGCAAGAAGCAGCAATAAACGTCAGGGTGCGGCGCGGTAATTAAAACTAAAGATCCGCGAGGCGAGCGAAAGCGAAAAACAACAGCCGGCGCGTGAGAGAGAAAGAGAAAGAGAAAGAGAGAGAGAGAGAGAGAGGCCTTGAAGGGGGTCGAGGCAGGCAGCTCACCCCGTCGCTTCGGGGCTGTGTGTGTGTGTGCTATAGGGAATCGGAAAATGCCCGAGGAGCGAGAAGAGAAAACGACAGACGTCTGCGCCGGAGAGAGGAATGATACGGAAATAGTTGCGGCCTGCGCTCGGGAAGCGGGATAAAAGCTTATTGCTAGATGCTTCGCTCTAACGAATGTATACTGCTTCTACGCGTGCGTGTGTGTGAGACAGAGTGTCGAAAATGTTTATTGTTTTCATTTTGGTTTGGGGGATTGGAAGATAATGATCTTAGGCTATTGTATCAGAAAATTTTATACTGTTGCGTTTTCCTGCTAAAATAAATGTGTGAAGCTGATATAGAATTAATTGTCAATACAATTAAGCTGAAGCATAGAAAGAGTCTATAATCTTCCTGCACAGGAATTATAGGTAGACATTACCCGTATATTTTGAACGAGTTAATACTCGTCGTTGTGCACAAGAAGGTTGAAGTAATGATTTTTTACAAAAATGATCTACATATCATTTACACATCAATTACACCTATACATTGTCAATTTTTTTTTTGGATTCATGCAGAGAATAGAATATAGTTGTACTAAACAATATTACTAATTGATGTTCATATTTCTTATCGAAATAATTACCCGCGTAAAAATACTTTGTATTGCTAATATAATGGGCTGTGTAAAGCGAGCATTTTTGAGCGAGGTAGGTACTTACGAAACTATAGGGGGGGTTTGGAATCGAGCGAATAATAAATAAAAAGATAATAAAGGGAAAAAATAATTGTAGAAACCGATAGTCAGGAATATAGAGGCTAAGAGGCAAATAAAGGCGGCGAGCGCTAAATAGTCGAGAAAAAGAAGTCGTCGCGGGAGGGAGAGGAGCGAAGCAGCAGCAGCGTGCGAACGCGATCTGAGAAACGTGAGAAGGAAATTAGAAGTAGGGAAAGGGGTAGAGCGAGAAGAGAAAACAATGAAGTAATTGAAATGAGAAAGCGAGAGGCGCGGGTGAGAGAGGCGAAAAAGGGAGAAGAGATTAGGCAACTTTGCGAGCTTAATAGGGTAAAGGGGTGATATAAAAATAAGTGGAGTGGAGGAAGGAAGGACATTGCGATTGACCCGCTTTTCCCGCGCGCGGAGAGGAAAACAAGTCCCCTCCCTCGTCAGCTCCCCTCTGACACTAGATTAGGGTGGAATGATCGCGTAACTGCGCCTCGGGTGCGAAACGGGCCGACGTCTAATTTCGGATGCTTTGATGAAATTTCTTTTACTACGTCGGCCGCCGCCCCTGCAAATACACGGAAATTTAAGATTGCGCTTTATTAAAGAAATAATTGCTTAGCTGCGGCTCTCGTAAATCCCCGAAAACTTTCTTGATTTTCAAACTATTTTCTAACCATTCGGTTTGTTGAATAAATGCCAAGACCCCTTTTAACGAGAAATATGATAATATATATGACTATGAATGCGTTTTATATATTAAATTTAATTCTGTGGATCATCTTGATGGCAATTACGATTGGAATAGCTAAACATTCAAGAGAAAATTATATATATATAATAAATTGCTTATTACTTACACACAAAACACAGAAGGAAAGAAGAAAGAAGAAAGTAGAATCACGAATCGCGCAGTAAAGAAAAGCCCGTACGATATTCGTGCGCAAACCCAATAGTATTCAATATCGAAGGCCCAATCTAATTTCAGCCGAGCGACGCAAAGGATTTTACCCCAGCCTCGAGGCTAATAATTTCCGGTCCAAATGAGGCAGAATAAAGCAAGAAATGTAACAGAGAGACAGAGAGAGAGAGAGACAGAGAGAGAGAGAGAGAGAGAGAGAGAGAGAAGGAATGGTAGGGCGAGTCTTGTAGATTTCAGCCCGGGTGAGCCGTCAGTTTTCCTCAAAGGCCACGCGCGAGGGGAGGAAAGGCGACAATGTGGAGCGGAGGAGGGTGCGAATGTAACTGAGAGAGAGAGAGAGGGTGTCTGGAAATTGATGTGCGAACTCCCGAATGGTCCCGTGACCCAAGAGTTCCTTCGCCCTTCGGACTCGGGACGCGCGTGGAAAGGAAACTTTGGAAACATAAAATAACTTTGCCTTTCCGGCTTTTCTTTCGCCACCTCTCTCTCTCTCTCTCTCTCTCTCTCTATCTCTCACTCTTCCTCTCTCTTCTACTCTCTCCTCTTGTCCTGTACGGCCCGAGTTATCGCGCGCAGAGCTTCCCTAGATACCTCTTCGTCTTCTCTACCCAGACTACTTCTTATTTTTCTCTCCCCCGGCCCCCGTACCCCCCTCCATTTACACGCTCTTCGCCTAATACCGACTGTTTCTATTTCAGCCAAGTCCGCGTAGTCCATTATGTTCAGCAATGCTGCTCGATCTGCGGTGTAAAGCGAGGGCCGATAAAGTAATAAAAAAAAACTGCTTTATATATATCAAGGAGGATATATTCAGCGAGGAGAGGTAGATATAACGAGCTTGTTAGAAGGTTAAGAAGAATCAATAAAATTATGTCTGCCACAATAAATATAAAGCGGTTATAGGAGGATGTTCGAAAGCAGTTAAACGGCCGAAGTCTAGCATCGATCTCTGCGGGAATAATATATATATATATATATATCCGAAGTAGAGCCTCGGTAGGGACATAAAGCATCAGCTCCAGAAGGCAGGAGCCTAAATATAGCCGTGGGCCGAAATTCATCGGCAAGGAGGAGGAGGAGGAGGAGGAGGAGGAGGAGGAGGAGGAGGCGGAGAAGAACGAGGTGGAGGTAAGGGGAGAAATAATAATCATTCGGCAGAGTAAGCGCGTAGAGCGAGCGCGATAAAGAATTCCGCGAGTGTGCCTCCCATTCCTCATCTCGCCTCGTGCGCCCCCTCCCTCCCACCTCCCTCCGCTCTTTATCTCTCCCTTTTTCTCTTTGCCCTCCACGCTCGCTCGCTCGCTCGCTCGCTCGGTCTCCTTTATTTTTCTTGGCTCTGCGCGCGCGCGCGCATTCCTTCCTTTATGATTTCTGCGCCTCGGAGCTTCGACGCTCTCTCGCTCCGGCTAAAAGCCGTTTGCACGAAGCATCCGGAATTGCATTATTATGCGAGTGAGGGCTTTCTCTCTCCCTGCTGCTTCTGCTGCTGCTGCTGCCGCTGCTACTTCCATCTTTAAAGATTAAGGAAAAGTCGTAGCGTCTGTCAGCGGCAGCTTCTCCTCGTCGGCAAGCACATAGACCGCCGCGCGAGCTCCTTTCCTATATCTGCGCGCCCGCGTCCTCGTCCGTCCCAACTCGGCCCGACTCTACTGCCGCCGCCACGCGAGCGTGTCTGAGTGCAGCCAGAATTTTTTACATCGCCTCCACCTCCTACCTATCTATGTATGTATCTACGTCCCCACATCCTATATATAGTATATGTGTATGTATGTATGTATGTATGTATGTATGTATGTTTCTATTATGTATGTATGTATGGTCTTGTTTTTTTTCTTTCTCCCTTTTGCCGGCGACGCTTCGTGCGCAAGGGGCGGCTGTTAGCGCGCGAAGGACGTACTCGATCCTTTCGAGCTGAGCGAAGGCTTTTATATTTAAATGATTCCGTCGTGTTGTTGTACGCCTGCCGAGTGGCGCCCGAAATTGTCGAAAAGGAAACACTCATTACAATACGTGCTCGCGCGTTTCGCGTTTATCTCCGTTACTCAATTTATTCTCTTTCTCCGCTGCTTTTACCCACCAATTTCTTTTTTTCCGTCATGAATTATTGACATTTATAAAGTCACCGCGGTGCAGGTAATGCAAAAATGACTATTTTTGACCCACAAATTTTCTACTCGCTGGAGCGCATGCCATACCCAAGAGCACATATAAACGTGCACAAAAAAAAATATCAGACACACGTCGATTTTTCAAGCACGATGAGGACATCTTCAGAATATTTCAAATGGGAAATACTAAAGTTTCTATTTTACACGGCCGCGCAGCCAGCTATAATGAAAACCAGAGGAGAAGGAGGAAAATTAAGCCGCGTGACTTGGGTCCGTCCAATAGCCGAGCCGAGCTGCACCAGCCTCGTGCCCGCCGGTATTTGTTTTCGCGGGCTCTGCTGTTGCTGCTGCTGCCTGCCTGCGACGGCATTAATAAGCGCAGCGGGCGATAGAATTTCTATTCAAATGAAGTATATAAGTGGGCGCCGCCGCACGCGAATAACTCGGCGGGGGCTAATGAAAGAGGCTTGGGTATATACGTACGCGCGCGCGCGCATCGGTTCTAATCTGCATGTGGCCGATCGGCCCTGCTGCTCCTATTGCTGCTGCTGCTGCTGCTGCTGCTGCTGCTGCTGCTGCTGCTTTTCTCCCCGTTCCACCATTGAATATTTAAGACGAAGAGAGCAGCGCTGCTATACAGTGCAGGCAGAGGCTCCTTCTCCGGTTTTCACATGCAAATGGGGGGACGCGCCAAGAGCTCCGGCATTTTCGGATAAAGGTCCGCGAATTTCGTCCCGCATTTTTCTCTCTCTGCTGCTGCTGCTGCTCGAAATCGGCCCGCTTGTTCGTGAGCTTTTTACATTTTCCTGCGGGATGATGCGATGTGTGTGTGTGTATGTGTGTGTATGTGAATTTGTGCACAGAGAAGTGAGTCTTTTTCTACTCTCTTTCGGGGAAAACGTTTTGCTTTTTCCTTTTATTTATACAATGGAAAAATAACGATAAACGGTTGGCAATTCTTGATGTTCTATGATGAATTAATAATATAGTATCTTTCATACAGAAGGAGCATATAATTTCGAAAAAGTTTCTTAAAATTTTACTTTGAAATACAGTGCACCGGCATGTAGAGGTGTTCTATTTTCAAATGTAAAATACTTGTAAAGGTTTATGTTTTTTGTGTTCGATTTTTTAAAATAATTATGTACAAATAATTTACAATGTGAAGTCTCAAAAATAGACTGATTTGACAAATTGAACAATATTTAAAAAAAAAACTGCTTTCTAAGTTTCAGAGATACTGAGAAATGCCGTGTTTATTTGCGAATTCACATTGATAGTATATCTGTAGATAAATACAATTAGTAGATGGATTCCAAATAAAGTCAAACAAAATATGTGCATAAATATAGTATTTCTGATAATATTCCTATTTTGACATGGGATATCTGAACTGTTTCTGGGATTCACAACAATAATTTCTTTTCGTGAAAAAACTCCTTATACAATTCATTTTAATTCAGAAGTTTAATTATTATGCATAATGTATATAAATGAAAACTAATATATGAATATTTCGAAATACAAAATAATTCTAAAAGTGCATCTACTTAGCATAGCCGTTATAGACCAATGATAGATTTTCAAATCAATGCGCAGATTTGAAAACCATTGAGTGTTTCGGTCGCTCGCGACGTTATACATATATTGTCTTATTGATCTTGGGGTATTATCTACTTTGGGTGACTCTATTCGATTATGCGAAAAACTTTTCAGACGGGTTATGTATGAACTTGCCGGGGCGACATTATATTTGTTGCCATAAAACTTGCCTCGACTATTTTCTCAAAACTTTTCTTGAGAGGTAAATGTTTTTATGATTTAAGGGGGATGTCGGAGCTCTAATGACTGTCGCGTAACCTCACGTTGTTTTTGTTAATAGAAATAAAATGTGGCTTGATGTCTGGACACTAATACTGTATACGCGCTGTTATGCCTGAGTGGTTTTGCGACCAATCTTATGCATATATTATTATAGGATATTTTTATATTTTAATATTTTGATAAAGAATAATTATGTTGCTTCTCGTTATATTTGTAAAATCTAGTCTTTCTGAAAAAATTCCGCGAGGCTAGGTAACAATCATTCTTAGCTTCGACTTCCCCTTAAATGTCTTTATCTCAAGATCAAATTTATCGTCATCAGAAATAACACAATTTATATCGATTTTTAAACGATTCGATGAAATTTTTGAAACACTATTTGATTTCTCTTTCCCACAACAATAATTTATTACACAATATTACAATCATAAAAAAAAGAGAATAACGATCAATGTTTGTGTATAAAAGCAAGAAAAGTATATCAATATTAGTAAAATTTAAAATTTGACTTGGCAATAAAAATTATTTCAAGTATACAAAATCGACATAGACTGCAGTACACTGGTTATTTTCACGAAACTTAATAATCCTTCAGGAGTAGAGCAGCAAATTTCTCATCATACGCCAGGTTCATTCATTTCCCGCAATAAAAATAAACATATATACCGCGCGCGGCCATGAAGAATTAATGAAAGCACAGTAGCTCGCAGAAGTAGTAAAAAATGAAAAAGGAGGAACGAGGAACGCTCGCACTCGCAATCGTTTCTTCTCCGCGCGACGACTCGCGCAACAATAATCATCGCGTTTCGCGGCTTAATTTTCTCGCCGAAAGAAAAAAGTTCGGAGGTTAATTAACCCTTCGCCACAAGCAAAATATGACCCGACCGCAGCTGTTTACTCTTAAAAAAAATGAAGAAGACGAACAAGACGAAGAATGCAAGAAGAAGAAGAAGCAACCGAGCGAGTGAGGAAGTGGTATAAGCAAAGACTACGGGGCAAATATAAATTTTTGTAAAGTTGATGCTCAAAGAGAGGAATATATATAAGCTATAGGGAGCATAAGGGGGGGAGGCAGAGAGAGAGAGAGAGAGAGAGAGAGAGAGAGAGAAAGGAACTCTCATCAACGTTCAGCGCGCTGGAAGAGAATTTTCGCCCTGTGGCCCCCGGAGGCGAGCGCGAAGCTCGCTTGCCAACGGAAACTTATTAAATATTTCCAGCGCATTTCATTTCATTATGCCACGCGTATGGCACTCTCTCTCTCTCTCTCTCGCATTCTTCGAAAGCCTGTTAAAAAGGTATTTTATGTACAGGTCGCGGAACCGCCTCTTCGAATGTCTATACATATACCTTTGCGCGCATGGGACTGTGACTCTGTGTGTCTAGTTTTTCTTTCGCAACAGCTATACCTTTCTTCCTTTTCACGCTTCCACGGTTTCTGCTTTGGCTTTGATTTTTCCGCCTCTCGGCCTCTCTCGGCTCCCGCACTGTTTTGTGCTTACGAGCTGCTGCTGCTGCTGCTGCTGCTGCTGCTGCTGCTGCTGCTGCTTCTTTTCGGAGTGACTTTATTTGTTATATCAACGGGGTATTGTTACGACAAGCTGCGAGGAATCCTGATTTTGCGTATTGTGTTATTTATATAATTGCAGCATGTCGGGCATTGCTTACACTCATGGTGATATGTGTGCAGTGCAGAGTACATTTCCTACCTAATAAAGAGACAATATTTTAACGCGTGTGTCTTGTAATCATTTTTAGTTTTAAATTTTATAGTGTATTCTTTTGGACTGCGATAAATGTTCGAATTTCGCAGCGCTTATTCCTTTTAATTAAAGAACATATTATTCATTTTAAAAGGTATTTTGTGTAATAGGAAAGCTTCGCGAAATTGGCAGACCTACTCTCTCTTAATTTTGCATGCTACACATTTCTCTCTTGTTAATTTTCCTCCTTCCTCTTTTTTCTTTTTCCCGCTTTCACACAAATTAATTTTCTTTGTAAAAACAAGAGAAAAAAAAGAAAGAAAATAGAATAAACGAATTTTATTTTAGATAAATTTATCTTTAATTACGGATAATATACGATAATGATACAATATAAATTTAATTATATTTGGGTACGGTATACCGTGAAATTTTCGAAATTAAATTTTGGTAAAAAAAAAACGCACTCGAACAAAACGTCTAGTATGTAATGAAAATGATATAGTCTTTCCCCTTATATACACTTTTATTATTTTCTCTACCTTTTGTTAGACGTCCTTGTCTCTTTTACGTAATTTATTTTCCTTTTTGCCCCTACATGTATATGTATACAGTTTTGACCGTATGCGGTAAAAAAATTTCGTGCTTCAGTGAAATTGAATCCTCATTGTCGAATATATACACGGCAGAGCTTTGCAAACAGTGTTATTTCATTCCAGTCTTGTTACAGCTTCTCTAGCAAGTTTTTTGTAAAGTCAGCTAATGAAAAAACACATTTCCTTTGTAGAGCGCTCTGTTCGCGGTATAAATGCTTTTTAAGACTCCACGTCGGGAGCTTATATAGTGAAAGGCATTGTAAATAAATATAATATACTCATTTCTGGAGAAATGCATATCTAGATAAATAATAATAAATATCTTTTGAAAGCATTGCTTTAATGCGATTCTATTCTGAAAATAATAAAATTAGCTTTCCGCGCGAAGCTGATCCGAAATATATCACTGCTTCCCAAGAAAATTAATTCACCGTCGAATCAAAAATAACGAACCCAATATGAAAGTCAGATTTTCCAAATTTTAATAGGTATGAAAAATAAAAAAAGCCCACGCTCAAGTACTCGCGGAAGACAAAGAGAAGAAGAAGGAGGCACAGGCAAATGAAGGCATTCTCTTCTTTCCTTCTATTATTCTTACAGATGTGTTTCTTTAAACAAGGTAAGAAGAAGTTTCGGTCGGGGCATATTTGTATGGACGCGGAGTGAGCTTCTCAAAGTTTTCCAGAAGGGAAATTTCCCCTGGAATAAGTCGCTACTGCGGGTGTTCCCCTCTTTTTATTTTTCTTCACTCGACGTTAATAAGTCAGCGTCAGACGCAGGAAGAGATGACGCGAGCTGCGCGCACATGTAAATTTCTTAAAGGGGCATTACACGCTTTCTCTGTTTTCTCTCTCTCTCTGTCTCTGTCTCCGTCTCTTTCCCCTTTGGTATGGCGCGCCGCTACCGGTGCCGCCGTTCGCTGCTCTTAGCTTTTCCTTCTCTCTCGCACGCTCAGTTCTTTATTTTTATTTTTATACGGGGGAGGGGGAGCGAGGTACTCTCTTTTTGCTCCTCCCGCGAAAATGGATGTCGAAAGCGGCAGTAATGAGGGTGTGCGGACCAGCGTGCGGCGGCGCCGGAAAGCAAAAGCTTGTAAGGAGTTCGGGGCTCTTCGCGGGCGCGCGCGCGCACTTTCTTTTCCTCTTTCTCCCATACTTTTCCCTCCTCCTTCTCCTCTCGGTTCCTATAACTTGTGCCCGCCCGCTCGCAGCCCTTGATTATATAAGCGAGCTCGCAACAGAGAAATCATGCTGAGTGCAATAAATGTGATATTTTTTCTTTTGCCTGCAGACGGGATTGCACGTTTTCACTCGCGTTTCAAATAATAAACAAGCTGCAGAGAATCTAGTACCAAAACTGATAATAGTCTCGACTGAATACGGCGATATTGCATACGATATATATAAGACCAACTATAAGGCCGATATACATCTGTGAAAAAAGCTATAAAAATTTTTTGCGTACTTAAAGTATCACTTCGGCCTCTGATGTAGCCAATTGCAAGTTTATTAATATAGCATGGTCTATTGTTCTTTATTCAAAGATTATAAATAACCGCAATATCGCAGCTACGAAATTACCTATACTCATTCATATCAGTTAGCTAAATACTGATCAAATACAAACTATTCAATATATCTACTGCAAAAATGTGATGCAAAAAGAGAAACCGCGCTCACTGCATGGGGCATATAATCAGCAATGGTCCGCGAGCTGCAATGAGAATGAGGAAAAAAAGGAAAAGAGCTGCATCTCAGCGCGGCGAGCGAATTAACCGAAGACGTTCGCATTCAGATTTGGCCCCAGTAGTAAGGCTGCAGCAGCAGCAGCAGCAGCAGGACGCAAAATCGTCCTCGTAAAGTCGCCGCCGCGAGGGCGATTACACGCCCGTAAGGCTCAGGGACGCAGCTATATAGAGCGAGCGAGAGAAGCAAAATGAGAGGGAGCGAAAGAGAGAGAATGGTCGAGAGAGAAAGAGAGAGAGGAAAGCTGCACACGTGTCCGTAATGAGAGCTGCGGCGGACTTAATTAAAGGGGAGGAGAGAGAGAGAGAGAGAGAGAGAGAGAGAGAGAGCCGATCGTAACGCCGACTTATCGCGTCGCGTGTGGAAAATGAGCCTCGTACTCGGAGGACGAAGCCCAGCAGGCCGTCTACTATGGCTCGGCTGCTACTAGTGCTCGGCTCCACATAAGAGACACACACTCGTCCGTGGCAGTATATACCGCTCGAGATTCGCGCTCGATGCCGAGCTCGATGAATGAGAGAAAAAAGCCCGCCCGGCCCGGAGGCAGTGGACATTGAGACCGACCTTATATATACCTATACCCGGGCGCACGTGGAAATGAGCGACAGATTTTTACGGGCCGCGGTCACTCAAGCTTTTAGCTCCGTGTGGCTTTATCTGATCCCCCCTGGTCGCGAGCTCGGCCGCGCGCTCTTTGTTCATTGTGCTTGTTATTCAGAATGCAAACACCGGCAAACACGCTTGGGCTCGCGCGCGATAAAATATACCTGCTATTGCTAAAGTTTGCTTATTCCCATAGCGCACATTTTATTCGGTATATGCAGCACGTTGTTTGGCTACGACCATCGTTTCTTTTCGTTCGGAGGCTGTATAAATGCTCAACGCTGAAACGGCCTATGAACAATTTTCACGTTCACCAAAGTTTCCAACTATATATATATTTGTGCGAAATAGCAAACTTTTCGTTGTAAATCACAAAATGCGAACTGCGTACGATTATTGCTTGTTAAATATTGACAGTGTATACCAAGTATTTTTAATTAAACGAAATGCAACATAAAAGCTTGTTTCTGCCTTTCATAAAATTTATACATAAATGATTCATTTGATGCTATATTTATAATATTCACGAATAAATTCAGAAGCCAAATCTCACTAGACCATTAAATCCTTAAATGAAGAAAAAGGGATATATGAGTCGTCAAAATTCGCAGATCACCGTTTAAAGTCATAGGTCCCCCCTCGGGTTTCCCTCTACAAAATCGTACACCTAATTCCAAAAAGCAAAAACTATCGCGCAGCAATTTCAAATTTCGATTCGCAAAATCTCTGGCTCGTATATAACTCTCGTAGGAAGGAGTCAGGGAGAGAGAGAGAGGGGGAGAGAAGTCGGAGTTATTAAATGTGATTTGAGAGAGAGAGAGAAAGGAAGGGGGGGAGAGAGAGAGAGAGAGAGAGAGAGAGAGCTAAATACGAGCCATTCGAGATTCAGCACGCATGCACATCCGAAAGTTGGCTCTGAGCTTGGGCGCGCGAGGTGAACGGCAAAATGCTCGCGTGTGATAAGGGTGAAGATCCTCTTCCTCCCGTAGTCCTGGGAGATTGCGGGGCGAAAGGAGTGTGGGGCGGATGGGGTGGATGGTCGGGGGGAGGGGGAGGGAGACGACAATTCCGGGAAATCGGCGGGAAGTAAACGCGCGCGCGAATAAGGTGGAGGTGAATTAGTGCCCTCACTTTGGAAAATCGCTGAATATTTTACGACTTACGCTTATCACTCGTCTCTCCCTCTCTCACAGACACTCTCTTGTTCACACGCGTCACTACAAACTTGATGTTTCAAAATTTATTTTGGAATTGCGTCACCGGCTTGCCTGGACATTTATATTTTACCTAATAATCCTGTAATATTTCTATTACTCAAATATTGTCCTGCATTATTCATCTTCTCGGAATATTACGTATTTGAGGTTATTCAAATTAAAAATAGATTTGAATTTATTCTATAATTCCTGGTTCTTGTAGCTCACACTAAATTCTTTTATAAAATTGTGTGGTATACAAACTAAATATAAAAATCTTTAAACTTGACAATAAAAGAATTGTTGGAGAAAAAGGTATGCGTTATGACATTTGTAGGTAACATTTTAAACTCTATATGCTTGTATAGGCGCGAAAATATTTAATTGAATATTCGAAATTGAAAATAGATTAAAATATTTCATAAATCAAAATACATGTTGTATTTGCAACTATTGTATTATCCCCAAGTAACTCCCAACTTCCATGTTCTATAATCTATATGCTGTCCTGTTGAAAAAACACAACTGTAATAAATTTTTTTCAACTACCTCTAAGAAAAGTTAAAGTTTACGTACGTTGGGTGGCCTTATTAGGTGTCACCATGCAGATGATAACTGAGCATCTAAATTGAAGGATTAAACATAATTATTAAAATTTTTAATTAATTTAATTTAAATTTAATACTCTAATTGATTTAAAACAATTTACAATTTTTAATTACAAAGTTTAGTCTCCCCCCCCCCTCCAGTTTAGGTGTTATCATCCGTGTGGTAATTGGCCATAAAATCATCTATCAAATCAATAGCAATATTATCCAATTTTTGCCTTTTCCATGTGATACATGAAGGCGGATATGAGATTTCATAATTCAAAAATCTGTAATTCTAAGAAATAGATATAAGTTTTAGCATACGGATGATAACAGCTAATCTGGGGTTGGTCTTGGAAACATGACATCTTGTATGAGATCGCATGTAAAATTTTCACGCATCGTTCGGGCGACAAACCCGACTCGTGGGAATATCACCTCAATAAAGCAAATTTTCTCTAGTAATTTAAGATTATTATCTTTATCATTGTAATAATAGGATCAAGATTGCATGCTTAAATTTCTATGTAATGATATAAAGTAATTAAATATATCTTTGTTGGAATACCGCAATGGAAATATAACTTTATATTTATATTTTTAAGGGATTATAATAAGAAAATTAATCACTTTATCGTAATTATCTATGTTTATGAGTTATGAAGTTTATAATGCTATGGTCCTGGATAAAATTGTATAAATATTTTGCAAATTAGCACACGTATAGGGTATTTTCTTTATTCTAACGGTGTCCGGCAAATCCTTATACTTTACGTACACAAACTACTTTGCAGACGCCGTTAGGTAAAAATATGTATTTATCTTTTACTGACATGAAAAGTTTACCTAACTTAAAATCTCATTATTTTTATAAAATTTTTGTTAAATTTAAATAGAAATTTTAATTTTTCGTATTTTAGTACACTAGAAATAATTATTATGATATTTTTGTTATATCGATAGCCGTATCAATGTGTCTCATCGCAAGTACCGACAGCTTAAACCGATAGCAGGTAGCTGCGTTTAAAGGTCCAGAGCCTCGTAATAGGCACCGCTTGCCCGACGACGTAGCTAAATTTGACGCGTCAGCTGTCGGGTTAAACCAATCTAATCGAGTTTTAAGCTGCGACACTTCTTACGATCATCGGTTCTTTTATTTCTTCCGGAAGCAACGAAATTTTCGTAATAACGTTTCAAAAACAGTTTAATAGTTTTAAATAGTTTGCTTACATCAGACACGTGAATATTTGCGAACACTCACGCATAGCAACGCAGTTTCTCGCATTTAACACTTTACAGAAAAGTATATAAAAGATTTCAATTTTCGAGTCGCGAAAAGCAGCTGCGGTCATCGGCTATGCGGGATCCGCGCGTGGGGGCGACTTTGCAACTTGTAAGCAAGTGTGTGCGGGGTGGGTGATGGG
>UELU01121728.1:0-15766 GCA_900490025.1 Megastigmus dorsalis | reverse complement strand
ATCGTTTTTAAATTGTGTGAGTGTATTGACTGTGTATTGACTGATAGATAAAGACCGCTTGATTTACCTTGTTTGTTTGTATTTTAAGATAAGACGCTCTGTGATATTACCTGTTAAACATTTTTAAGACTGATTTTTTATTGACTGATTTTCGTATTAAAATTGTTGACTTATGCTGTGATATCATAGATAGTAACTAAGTGCAATATTTCTATTAGCGAAAAATGAAGACTGTCTTTTATATATACACTATACAATTATATGTAAATTGTAACAATATTTTTTGTATTTATATGCAAATAAACAAATATCTATCTATCTATCTCTCTCTCTGAGTGAGCGTGAGTGAGCGTGTGATAGGATGAGTGCATGTGTGATTGTGTTGTAAAGTTCCTTTTTATACAATAAGACTGATAGATATTAATCGCTCTTTTATATTAAATTTGTTTATTTGTATTTTATTTAAGACACTCTGTGATATTACTTTTAAGTTGTAACTTTTCGATGAATGAAATAATGTAAGATTGAATAAGCTGTGATATAAATAGAAAGATTGAAAATTTGTGACTGCGAAAAACCAAAAAATAAGAAAATGTATAATCTGAAGAAAAATCAATATTGTATAAACATGTACATTTTGTAATCTCTTTATTCCTTTCTCATGTTAGCTTTTTATTTATTCAAACGAAGATTAAATAAAGATTAAATAAATTTGTATTTCTAAACCTTTATATATTTTTTAAATACATAAAGTAGTTAAAATTAATAGCATGGCATCATTAACCTTTAGACTGCCGGGATGGAATGAGCTCTAATCCCCTTTAAAAGTCCCCAAAGTTTATGCTAATATCTTATATGTAACCTATGCGAAGTTTCAATCACCGCAATAGCGTCTATATATAGATTTTTAGCAGTATAAAGGTGATTATTTGTATGAAATAATTTTGATAAATCCTAGAAAATAATCTCTCCATAAATGGATTTATTATAATAATAATAATTCTAATAAAAATATTAATCTCATTATAAGATTTTCAAAAGCTGACGAAACTATTCTCGATATATACTCGCGTGACGAAAAAAGCATTTATGAAGGGACAGCTGACAGCTACTCTTTCGACACATATCCAATCCTTGGCTTATTATCCTTGAGACAGATTTAGCCATAATCGTAATCAGTCTGAAAGCATCTTCCCTTCTCTTGTTTTTTTTGGACTCTCTTCCACGCTCTTGCTCTCCCTTCTCCTTTCGTTCTCTTGGTCTTGATCTCATTCCCCTTCCTTTGTACTATATCTGCGTCGATTGTCAGCTCTCTTGAACTTTGTAACCTGTCAACGAGGATGTTGGCAAGCGCGGAAAAAAGCGTGACCGTAAAAAGGAATTAGACTGACATTCCTCTTTTTTGTTTTCCGATAAAGCAATAAAAGTAACCATGAAAAATGATTAATTTATAACAAAATGTAATATTGTGGGAGCAGCAATAAAACTAGTGGAAAAATATTAATAATGAATCGTGATAAACTATTTCAATTATTTCAAGCATTTTAATGATATAGGTTGAGCTCAATATATAGAAGTGGTTTATGCAGTTATTTGATCAAACATTTCACATTGATAGTGTTCGATTTCATCATACTCTATTTTGAATGTGGGTTTTGCATAGTATACGTTCGTAAGTGAAAGCGAGAAACAACATTGGTCAATGTGTATCTCATTAATGTTAGCTTTAGCATATAGTACAATATTATCATAATTATATTATATGCAGCAGAAGATATCGATTATTCTACATGAGCATGAAAAAGTGATAAATATTTTATCGAGTGCTTAAATATTATTCCAACTCGTAAAATTCCGACATAAGGCTTAACATCGTATGAACATTTTAATTCTGGATGATTCTCGGGGAGTCGCAGCATCGCTTTCGTCTAGCGAAAAGTGGACATCGTCGAAACCCGGAAACGTAAAAGAAAGATCCGGAAAGAAGGGTAGGTATAGGTCCTGGGGACGAGTCAAGTCGAAAGAGGAAGGAGCGGCGGTAGGAGAAAAAGAGAGAGAAAGAGAGAGGGACTGGAAGAAGGGGGAGAAGACGCTGTAAAGAGAGAAAATCGCGGTGGCAACCTTATTTCCTGCCGATGGATTTATCGCCCAACCATTCGACCCGAATATCCAATGTACCCTCTAGCCATAGGCACGTCTAGAAAAAAAAGTAGGGGCAAGAGAGAGAGAGAGAGAGAGAGAGAGAGAGAGAGAGAGAGAGAGAGAGAGAGGAAGCTAGAGAGAGATTGAGAAAGACTCGTTCTTAGCTGATTTGTCATTTTCTTCCTTTTTTTTTGTTATTCCTCTAGTTTACTTTTTCTTTCGCCCCTCTATATATAAGCTACAGGGTGCGAATAGTTCCCGGGTAGCTTCGGTTTCTCATTTAATTCGATTTGCCGGCCGATTTATACGCTGCTGCTCTTTCTAAAGGCATAAATCTTTAGCTTAGGCTGATGCACCGAGGGACAAAGCCTCTCTCTCTCCCGCGCGTTTCTTCTTAATAAATGTCCCTGGCAGGCACTTACGGGCTTTCGTCTAATAAAAGTGCAGGATAGTTCGTTAAAGTAAACGCTTGATTCGAACAGGGGAATTTATTTCGTTTACCGGATTAAATTTTTAAGGGCTTTATTTACTTTCCGTTTAGAACATGGTGAATTAGCATTCACATACAACATATTTTCATGTATTTTTGGTTGTATCCACTATTTAGTACATTTTGCTCAAGTCAATATTAAGTTTCGTAGTTCCATTATAATGCTAAACCAATATCTTATCGCACTGCTCTAATTCGTAAGGAAAAGCTTGATTGCTGTCGAATTAAAAGCAAACAGTTTGTTGTGTAAAGACAATATTTAAAGTTTTATTATGAAAGTGGAAATCACGCATCATTTTGTTAGGAATTGGCCATTAAAATCATCGTTCAAATCTTGTCGTCAATATTGGTTAGCTGTTACTTTATTAGTCTGTTTTCTTTTTCGTGTATCAAATTCATAGCTTCGATTTATTTGCAAACGTCAATTTATTATTTATAATACAGTATAGCAGTATATCTTAGAAACTTCCAATCCATTGAGAGCAGTTGTACACGTTGACACATTTAATTAATCACATTGTCAAGATTAAAAATGAATAATTGCAAAATTTGGAACATAAATGTTTCGGCCAAATTATTCTGAATGCAAGAACAGCGAAAATATTTAATTTCCTTCTTCAATATATAAAAGCAAGACAGTGCCAATGTAAATGTTTTTCTTCGAGAAATTAAAAGTTTTATTCTCCGTCCCGATTGCGAATCCAAGTCCTATCTGATAAGCTACACTGATGTTTCCTCGCTTTGATTTATTTTTCCACATTCTGTTCGCTCACTTCTTATACATATTTTTATTTGCATTTTAATCTCTATTCTTTCGTACTTTTTTTATTACACTTTTCGTTTATTTCGTGTACTCCTTTTAATCTTCCAATATTATCATATTATCCAATAGTATCGATTAATTAATAAATATCGAGATTCTGGTTGCTCGTGCTGTTGAAACATTTTAACATAAAGCTGTTTTACTAAATCATTCATAAAGATAAAGAATTACTTTTAATTATTAATAAAGAGTTAATGGAGCTTTGCGAAGATTTAATCTATAATGGAAAATAAAACAGAAAAAATTCTCTAATCTAATTAGTCGAAATGGAACGGTAAAAAGCTATAGATTTTATTTATAAATTATCAACATAATATTCAAATCTAATTGTTAGTTTTGTATAGTTTAGCCATATTTAATGTATACATTAAAAAACATTTTTTATTTTTTACTCAAATACTTGCTCTTTCTACATTTTTCTTTATTCATATATCTTTGTCGCTTATGCATCTTATAATAATATGTTCTTTCTCAGGCTACATCCCTTTCAGCCATTTCCCATCTTTTTTCCCCTCATCTTTTCCTCTCACTAAATTGCAGCTTTGGCCACAGAGCAACGGCAGAACGATATGCAAATTTCGCGCGATATCCGGCCATGATGTTGATAAATTACGTTTCAATGCCGCAACGCTCCGGAAAATATCGCCATGAGAGATGATGGGAATGGATTTGACTTGCTTCTTCCTTTTTTGGCTCGAGCGTATCTTGGGGAGGCAGAAATCACCTCGTTATATTCCCGACAAGTCGAGATGGAGATGGTAGCATAAGAATTTTCGAAATCGCGAGCGAGATTTTAGCATAATTAATATTCATCTATGATTTATAACGATGCGTCATCGCTATGCTTCAACGTCTCTGCAAATGTCTCATTAAACGCGATTCTGTTTCTTTCTTGAATATCTACGGGATTTCATTTCCTTTTTTTTGCGCTAAATGTAATATTCACGATTAAAGTCTCAATTAGAAAAAATTATGAAGCGGTGGCTTAACAGTATGAACGTATTCACTGTATAATTACTTAAAATATGACTTACTGTAGAAACTATTTCTATTTGTAGAAAATAATAAAAGTACTGACTAGCTCTAATAATAAGTATGCGCTAATCAAATTTATATTACATGATTATACTTCAAATGTAACACAGATGCGAAAAAAGCAATGTTATTTTTCCAGTTCATTAGCTATACTGCGATTTCATCTACTTAATTGGCGTCCTTGGTGAAACATAAATATTGATAATCACAGATAAGCGTTTTATCTTTATTTCAAACATGTATCGCATTACTTCAATTATCTAAATATAGTAAGTAAGAAATTACACAAACCGCATAATATGATTAATCGATAGTTGATGAGTAATTTATCAATCAGATATGCATACACGATTAAAGTTTTCATATTAACATTCATTCTTACCATCAAAATATATAAGGATGCGTAACGGAGCTATCGTCAAGCGTCTTGCTTCGGGTGCGTGGTGTTAGTCTGTTTCTGAGCGTATTGCAAGTTAAAATGACAATCAAGATTTTTTCTTTATTCGTGTTAACAATTCTTGCAGTAAATTATGGTAATATACCCCATCAGCTTCTCGAAATGAATGTATTTCTATTACTAACAGAATTTGTAATTTAATTAAATTTTATTTTTAATTCCGTAATAGCAAAGGCCTCGTCAGTTCCGAGAGTAGTCGGGGGTCGCGAGGTCGTACCCGGAGAAGTTCTTTACCAAGTCTCCATTCAGAACGAACGCGGACACGTGTGTGGCGGCGCCATAATCAGCGAACAATACGTGCTGTCGGCGGCTCATTGCTTCATTGACGAGGATAACCAATTCGTCGGTGACCGACTGATTGTCAAAGCCGGAACACTTGATCTGGACGCACCAACAGGCTATTACCTTGCGGAAGTTGAGGAAATCGCAGTGCCCCACAACTATTACAGTTCGGAAGCTAATGTATACGTTCATGACATCGCTGTGTTGAAGGTATGATAAGCAACAAATAATATTTACACAGACACATTTAAATACAAGGGTCAAGTACTGCATTAATTCGCAAATTGATTTTAATATAATTCGTTAAGTTAATTTATATTTCTTATTTTATAAATTACAAACCGTAATGTTTTCAAATATATTAATTTTTAAATATTTTTTTTTGATGTATGAACTTTTCGTTTTTAATGATCGTAGTGGACATTAATCTTATGACATTCAATGTAAAGTTAATTACGCTTTTAGACAATGTGAATTCAGAAGAAAAAAATGAGACATATTTGATTACTCATATACCTACTAGTCATGAATTTATAAGATATATTCTTTTTAGTTTTTTAATATTATATTAAATCATAGAAGTTTAATTTATTTTAAAACAGAAGATATCAAAAGTTATATATTTATAAAAATTAGTAAAGGCTTTAATTTGTATAAGTGATTATCATTAAAGAATATTTCCCTTTTTCATTTTGGAAAACATTTCATTTAGTATCTTCCAAGAAGCTAATATATTTATATTTCATTTAATTTCAGTTGAAAACCAAGTTAGACTTTGACAACAACGTACAAGTTCGTCCGATATATCTACCTTACCTGAACCCTGACATCACATTGGTGGGAGAAGCAGCAGTAGTATCAGGATATGGTCAGTCGTCTAAGTTGAATGTATTGATCATGAAAATCCATAAGTGCAAAATCTATGACGAGCTGGCTAACTCGTCCGAGTATTTGTGTGGTTATGCTTCTCGCCCTGACGGTCAACTTTCTGGAACTTGTAAAGTGAGTACTCGCTGTTTACATGCAATATACGT
Organism: Megastigmus dorsalis; assembly: GCA_900490025.1. Classification (NCBI taxonomy): domain Eukaryota; kingdom Metazoa; phylum Arthropoda; class Insecta; order Hymenoptera; family Megastigmidae; genus Megastigmus; species Megastigmus dorsalis. Next base: position 9,503 of record UELU01121728.1, on the reverse strand, counting down.
ACTGTGATCTCAATATTATAATTTATTGAACTTTGTTATTATAATCATGTTTCTTTCTTTTCAAAAAACGTGGTAAATCAATATTTTGTAAAGTCAACTTTTTTATATCATTATTTTTTATATTGTTGCGCTAGTCTTTCAATTCTTCGAAAGTGCAACAATAGCGTATACATCATTGCAAGCGAAAGAGCAAAGGCAGTATTTGTTGGGTTTGAATCAGATTAAAATCTAATCAAGTGACTGAAAATGAGACTAATTCGTACATTAAATATTTTTTAGGGTGACGACGGCGGTGCAGTTGCTTACGGAAACACAATCTTTGGAATAGTCACTGCCCATGCGAGTCCGTGTGGCCAACCCGATGAGCCTACTGTATTCACCAAAGTCATGCCATACGTAGCGTTTATCGATACCTACAGGCGTGGAATTTACACTCAACAAATGAGAGTCCAAAAATTGTGATTTGTTATGTTTTATTATTAATACTATTTTTACTGTTTATGCGAAATGAATTTTATAATGTTACTGTAAAAGGCTGTTATAAATATGAATGATGAATAATTAAGATTATTTTAGATACATTGAGAGCAATACAATTAAAACTAATATAGTATATTTTGTTATATTTTGATTTAGAGTAGAAACTATAATATATCGATAAATAAGAACAATAAGATTTGTTATTTGTTTTTATGTAGATGCCACTTGCTATTTTCTATATTGCAATGCAAATTAATTGTCCACACAATAAGATAAGTCAAATGTTAAGAGACTTTTACTGAAATTATACTTATGTGTAAGAATACCTATTATAGCGGCTTACTAAATTCATAAGTGACCTTTTCGTTATAGTTTTATTGAGAAAGTACAATTGTGTTTCAATCGCTATTCTTTAATTGCCATATCTTAATTATTTATATTTATTAACGGCAAGCGACTATTTCTCATTCTTGAGATAATCAACGTTGGACGTTCCGACAGTGTCGGCCGAAATTTCCTATCAGGTTTCCATCTAGACCAGAAACTGGCATTTCTGTGGCAGTGTGCAGTAATCAGCGAACGGCACGTGATGTCGGCTGCTCACTACTGTTTTGTCGATAAAACGAACAATCGACCTCTTGACAATCGGGTGGGTGATCAAAACTGAAACACGCAGTCTCGAAGATCTGCGATTATTATTATTTCCTTTTAGAATCACAATATATCGAAACAGATTTCTATAATGATTTGACTATGATAAAAGAACTACAAGGGCTGAAATTTCAATGAGATTTTAAACATTTATAATGACCTGGTAGTTTGAACAATTAATATAGTTTTTTTTTTCAATACGGTCTTATGCACTGAAGAACATACTTCTGGTTATCTCTTGATTAAATGTTTTCTCAATGTGGCATAAAGAACGGTGAAATACATTACAAAACAATCGTGATCTACACCATGCGAAAAATTCTGAAATTCAATTGAAAATCTCACAAACTTTTCTAACCATCTGCTATATGATATATAATGAGCGATTCAAGCGAGCATATAGAAGACAAAAACTTCAGTCACGGGAACACATGTGCAGCGCGGTGACTCGCTAGCTTAAAGAACTTGTAACTCTCACAATTCAGCCTTTACATATATATATATACAATCTCGGTGCGCTTCATCGGACAGTAATCCAAGCGCCACGTACATAGATATATTTACCAAAAGAGAGAGAGATAGAGTTTGAATCGTACTGGAATAACGTAGTACGGGGACTAAGCGAAACTAGTCTCGCAGTATGTTTTGTGCGTCGCGAGCTCTCTCTCTCTCTCTCTTTCGGCTGCACCGCAGCAGAGGCGTCACACGGGAAAACTTTAATTGACGAAACATCCTCGGCTCTGTGCGTCAAATGTATATAAACTTTGCGTTGAGCCCCGTTTGAATTAGTACTACGCCCGTGTGCTGCTGCTATACACTCTCTCCTTCTCTCTTCCCCGTTGAGATTCTCGTCCTTGTTTTTCGTGCTTTTGTCGTGCGCCGCCGGGGTTCATCGAATTTATTTTTTGCGCGCCTCCCGACTTTTTTTCTTGTTCAAACTTGTTTAAGCGGCAGGCGGATTGAATCTTTTTTTTTTTTGTTGCGAAAACAAACGGAAAGTGTTTTTAGCTTTATGTTTTTCCAGGAATCCTTTTGTTTATGATCACTTGTGAATGAGAAATGGTAAGGTACAGGGCATTGTTAAAAATGCTACGTTCAATTTTTAAATTTACTGATTAATATAATGTTCGAATACCTCGATGAAGATTTTCACAATTTGTGTGAATGCGGTACAGATGGAACATACGACATTGCGATAAATTAGTGTTTTATGAAAAATTCATAATTGATTTTATAAAACTAAAATTTAATGTCGAAATATTATATTAAATGCATTGCAATAATTAAAAAACAATCATTGTCGTGAAATCTCCTTATATGTATATAATCTTAATTGCAGGAAAGATCGATCGAAAAGAATTAGGTCAGGTGCAGTTCCCCCTGTCAGTCACATCTTACCCATTTACGTCAAGGGCTTTGGCCGAGGAATAAAAAGGGGGTGATATATATTGTACACGCGAGAGAAGCATGCTGCAACACATTGGCACATCTCTAATAAATACGAGGCGTGCGTCAGGGAAAGGTCGAGACATCGAAAATTCATAAAACAATTTCCAGCCCAGCCAAGGAGAGCATGAGGAGAGTCCTCGAAAAAACAAGCTCCCAAGGGAATATCTGTATACTCTTGGCTTTTCCTGCGCGCGCGTTCGTTTTTTTCGCGCATCAATCGATATATACGTAAATGTACGGCTGTTCGCAGATGCTCCAAGATCGTGCATAAATAACTGTATACTTCCGAAATTTGCATGAATTCGCTTTTCGCATTGAAGTATTGCTTATGTTCTTGAAGAGGTAGTATAGCGGTGTATTGAGAAAGCATTGTTCGAAAGAGGGAAATGAATGTTTTTGAAAGGAGTCTATGCAATAAGGATGAATAACTATGACGTAAGTGAGCAAATTCGTCAATAAACGAAGTGTATAAAAAACAACGATAACTATTAAAAATGCCCGCATTAATCCAGAATAGTTTATATAACGAGGTGTAAACGATGATCACTGTCAGTGATTGTCGCAAAGTTCCATATATATCGACGAATCACACATGGGTACAAGCTGATTACGGCATGGCTCAAACGCACGCATCCAAACGCATCTACATCGCATATACATTTGTACCCCAAATACTCGCATATGCGTATATACACACACATGCGCGCGCAGACATATACACGTACACAAGTCATGATTCGTGGAAGTGGACCAATTGATCGCGCGCGAGGCTTTGGTCCGCACTATTCACGCTTCAATCACGCGCTCGAGAGGATGACGAGCTGTACACCGGCCCTCGATGACAAGCCCACCCTTTCTCTCTCTCTCTCTCTCTCACTATGTATGTGTGTGTGTGTGTGTGTATGTGTTCCAGAAAATTTTAGGCTCAGGAATCTCCCTGACGTCCGCTACGGACGTTCTACGCATAAATCACACGAGCTATTGCGTGTTACGCCGTTATACACAGACACACCCACATGTACGTATGTACATGTATATATATATATATTGCGCATAAAAGAGGCGATGGATACTCGGGCGCGGATTATGATGCGTAGAGTGCGTGCAAGCGGGGAAAAAAGCATCGGGGATATAATATTGTATGCCTTTTTTTTTATTAGGACGTGGGATAATACTTATACGTCGAACTAAAATAGACGAGGTGTACGTGTTGGGGGTGAGGAGAGGGGGGGGGGGAGGGGGTGGTGAGCGAGAGTATTGGCAAGGTGCGAGATAAAAATAAGGGAGTGTATACATACGATATTTACTTTTTTTCATGTATACAGTTTTCGCTAGGCCTTGCGCGTTTTATGGACTTGCCAGCGGTGCAAATAAATAACAAGTAGATATGCGTGTTAACGAACATTTATTTAGATTTTGTATACAGGAATAAATATTACCAAGTTTTCCTTGTTACGGCGATGACAATAATAAATGCGAACAAAAGAAAAGTTTATACCTCGTTTTACTAGCATCAAACGCCGAGATTCAATGTTTAAACAATCACATCAAAATGTCGCTTTACCTCGAACAAACTTCGAGCTAAAAAACCGAGGAGAGAGAGAGAGAGAGAGAGAGAGAGAGAGTCCCTTAAATCTTGCGAGAGTCGCGTAAAATTTATGCGTACATTCGTCTTAGGACTTTTTTCACTACGGCAATAAATATTTCATTAAAGTCTTTGGCGAAAAGGGAAGCTGTAAGGACGAAAAAAAAAAATTGAAGAGTGTGAGAGCGAGCGCGCGCATAGGACGAGAGAGAAAGAAAATTGTATTACTGGAAACGACGCGTAACTCGCAAAACTTTTATACTCGTTACAGATCTTTATTGAAAGCACTTTTTCTCTCTCTCTCTCTGGTGCGAGAGCGTCGAGAAGCTTCGGCAGGTCTCCTTCTCTCTCCACGCGCAGCAGCAGCTCTTCATCTGAATTTCTCGATTTTACATCGTCATAAATCATCGAACGATTAGCGATAAAATTTTACGATAATATCCGCGCAAAGAAGAGGCTCGGCGGGCCGCGCTTCTAGAGCTCGGGGCGCCCACCTCGCTCTCCCTCCCCCAAAGCCATTCCGGTCGTCGTCTTCTCTCGATGCGCACTTGTCACGAGCAATAAAAAAACGACGCCCGGCCCGGTCGTTGCAGGGTGAGAGCTGCTGCTGCTGCTGCTGCTGCTGCTATGGGAGACCCGCGAGACTCTCCCTGCCGGAGCTTTATGCCGTACAACTTTTTGCACTTACACTGTCAGCCAGTCCGATCGCGCCTTCGCGCGCCACAATAATATTTTAATGCTATATATAGCGTTTTATTTTGGTTGTTTAAGGTTATTTCACTCTGTTTCGCTGCTGTTGAATTGTTCGATATAATAGGCGAGAAAAAAATTACGGACATTCGTTTTGTTTCAATGTAAGCATTTGGTGGAAGGACGTAATTATTAAAATAAATTTAATAGACTTAAATGCGATTATAATTTGAATATATAACTTTTTAGTCATTTTTTCAATACTGATTAATATTCAGTATAAATGACTGTTTCATAATTAAGTTTTTGTAAAAAAATTGTATTCCACGATTGCTGCACAATTCGCACTAAATAATTTCTCTTGCAGTGCGATGAAAATGACCCCATAAAACCACGAATGCATTGCTTTTTATCTCAACAATTCCATTTAATAACAGATAAGACGCGAGCGGGGCATTCACTTCACAGTCGCCAGCTGAAACTCATTTCCGCGAAATTAAAATACAATCTATTTTTTTCCTCGCTCCCTCTCCTCTCTCTCTCTCTCTCTCACCTTGCTCTCTTTTTCAACTCTCCTATATATCTATAATACTCGTGTTCCGCGCGCGACTGCATCAGGACGAAAATCGTTATGCGCGACGCGTTCGAAGCGGCGATCGAGGGAGTGAGTGAGAAAGAGAGAAGAATAGAAAAGTACAGGGCGGAAACCCCCGATTTTTCACTCTCGCTTTCGAGAGCGCACCTTTTTTCCCCGAGTGTATCCATATAGCACCTATTCTCTCTCTCTTCTCTCTTTTTCTCCTCCCCTTCTTTCTCTCTCTCTCTCTCTCCTTCATCTTTTTCTCCCTGTCGCGTCGAGTTTTCCTTTGTCCTCGGGCCGATTAAATTAGAGCCGAGGCGAGCCTTCTTGCATACTCAAACGGGCTTCGAGAGGAGTAGAGGGTGAGGAATGAGGGGGAGAGAATAGTGGCAGGCGACCGTATATGCGGAATTAAATATGTTAAGCACTGATCAAATATTCCTCTGAAACTTGGGCCGGCGAAAAAAAAACAACAGAAACCCGCGACGCGACGTAGAGAGGAGAGAGAGAGAGAGAGTAAGTTCCTTATTGCATGTGGAGTGGAAAGAGGTTTCGGTCCCTTTAAATTAATTCGTTTGATTGAATTCTAGCTTAATTGGCCCTCGATAAATGAAAATTTCGCTCAATCACTTTTTGCCGTGGCCTTATTATCTCTCTGATAATGAAATTCAATTTACTCCTCGCACGTACTATAAGTTGTGCATGCATGCGAAGCGATCGCACAATTGAGTAATTACAATCAATTACAAACCCATTCAAGCTATTTGTCTACAAATGTATTACTTGCTAACTAAAATTATTTATAAATCAAAACATGTTTCTCGCATAAAGTTTATATATGCATTATCATAAGTGCATTGTTGTCAGACCAGCATGCAAATACATATGTCTCGAGAGAAGCAAATCTCTCTTCCAGACTCACGTACACCACCGAACTTTATCAAAGTTGTTGAGACAACCAAATAAACTTAATCAGACAATACAAATTAGAGCGGTAATTAAGTAAACAGCTTTCAAAACATCCACCGAACTACGAGGATCTTTTAATCATCGTACACCTACTCGACATTTACCAAAACCAAATTAATGCCCACAACAATAGTCGGCTAGTCGGAATAGAAAGGCTTCACCCAAGTCCCACGCGTATACCGAGGTCCTCCGCATTCCACGGAGATTCGTATGATCGGAGGGTAGAGCTATAAGAGTCGTTTGGACCACATAATGAAGGAATAAATCCATCGGGCGTCAGGCGCAAGTTTACAATACTTGCTTAGTGCTCCCTTATATATATATATACGTACATAGTACACAGTATACACACCTCTCGCTAATGGCTAAACTTGGGGTCTGCCGCAGCAGCAGCGGCTTCCACTCGCGCCACCGAGCATAAATATATAAAGCCAACTACTCTCTCGCTCTCTCTACGAGCTGTAAAGTGCACGCGACGATATATAAGGATAACTCGCGAAAAGTGGGCGGCCGCCGCGTGGAGGAGCAAGGAGGGGTGGCTCGCGCGGCGTGCATAACTATCGTCTTGCTTCGCTCAGTTCTCTCCACGCCCTTCCTCTCTGTGGATTTTCATATTTCAGGGATCACCCCCGGCCGCTGGGAATATATTCACCAGCGCGGATTCCGCCTGTACGCGTATATAGGAAGCTTATAAGCTGATTCCTGCTGCTGATGTCTTATCCTTTATCTGGGTTGGGTTGGGTCTCTGTGCTTTGTTTATTATCGGCTGATCTGGTCGTGTGTGCCTGAATCGGCACTGGCCTCCACTCCACACCTCTTTCTCGAAGTTTTCCCCGCGGCTGTCGATGCATAAGTCGGCGTAGTTATGTAGTGGAGAGTGCGTGCGAACGATGTTAAATTGCTGTAGAATCGAGATTTTTTTATTGCAGCGCGAACTTTGCCGGTTCATTCCTAATACATTTATGCGAGATGATATCTCGATATCAACGTGGAAAAACTAGTTCGTTGGATCAGTTTTGTTTATTTTCTTATTGCAGCCTATAAGTTTCTTGTGCGCGATCAGCTGAAGAATAAAGGATGACCTGGAGTTTGTTACCTGTGATATAGATATATAACCTCAGAAGTTTTAATAGAACTTATGTTACAAGCTTTATCAACTACAAGCACCAGTTCGATAGCTATTTGTGCAGGAAGAATACCGTCTTGCTGCAACCCAACAAACTATACTCACTCGTCCTAATTAAGATATTGATGAATAGCTACACGATATTGTTGAGCTACTGTCCAAGTTCTCTACACTGAATATTCCTCCGGCTAATACGTTGGATGAATAAATCATCCACCTGTTACGATTCTATATACATCTTCGGTAGCCGTCGCCGTCGCTGAGATGGGTCATTGTACGCGTGTCTCGATGTCATCGGTCTTTCGGTCGACGTTGCAATGGTTAAGCTTGTTTGGCGACGAATTCGTCTAGACATTGCTGCTGGCCACCGCTACTACAGTCGATACCAATCATCGTCGGATCGTATAAAAGGGAAATAAAAGAAGAGGTCTAAGGCGTTCATTGCAAAGAAGGGCTTATGCTCTTTGCTGGGAGAAATGCTTCAGAAAGTACACAAGTCTATTATATTCTTTACATTTTTAAATTATTTTAAACTTTACAATTCTAGATTGTAAATTTTTAATATGTAGATACTTTCTTTAATTTTGAAAGATATTTTATAAATTATATATTATTTTATGAAAATAAAAGATAGTACAGTTTAGTATTTATATATTTAATATTCATTAAAAATAAAAATGATCTATTATTCAATTTAGAAATCGATCAAATTTAGGATGCATTTATATCGGTAAATATAATTATAAGCCAACCAAACTAAAACTTAGTATTTATGAATAAATGATACTTCAAAATATTGAATTGACGTTATCATTTTATTGAAACATGATAAGCTTTAAATTTGTACTAACAATGTCAATTTGATTTACTTACTATAGAATTTTTTATTACTCAACTATTACTCAATAATTCATTTTTATCTTGGGTGAGAAATTACATCAAATAGATAATGAGCTATAATATACTTCTACTTACTAGTTTTTTTTTTTCTAGTGCATTGCATACTTCACGTACATTTTTAAGTTCTTAGTTTGTAACTTTCCTTATAAATATGGTAAAGTAGTTACTTCATTCAACGATTCTGGATACGCTGCGCTTTCTTTAGCACCCCATTGATGTATGCGCAATGCCAAGGTGACTTACGGAATATTCGATTATGCAGGTAGTCTTATAACGAAGTTGGGAATTACGGTGCACGCGCGCTCGTGAGAAAGAGCAACTTCATTCAACTGAAATTAGCATTTACTTTGTTTTCAATTACTGACGTAATTTTAGCGCGTTAAGGTACTTCGCAAACTACAAACATTTTATATTTTAAGGAGCTTTTATCATTTTTGTTCAAATGATGGAAATAACTGAGATACATATTTTTTTTTAACAGTGGATTATCCAACTCTTTGAAAAGCAATAGCTTCTCACACACTTTTCAAAAAAGAATATTTTTTAAATATAGTATTGTTATTTTCAAAAATAGATTATAATTCATTTGAGCAATAATTACTTAATATTAGTACACTAATATATTAATTTAATACATACATACATATATATATATATATATGGGTCATTCTAATACTTTTTTTAAAAAGTAGGCGCGAGGGGTCTGCCGATTTTGCTGCCATTTAGGTATGTTAATGTACTTCCCAAAATATGAAAGTGCGCCAAATTTCAGCCCCCAAAACGCTATAGAAGCCGAGCTACAGCGGTTTGAAACTCGAAAAACGGCTTATCTTTTACCGTTTTTTTGCCATTTTCAAACGCTTGTCAAAATTCGAGTTTTCAACATTTTTTAATTCAGCTAGCGGCATTTTTTAGCTTATATCAAGAGCTTTAAAAGTCGTTTTTACTAAATTGAATTTCACACATTAGTAACCATTATATATAGATTTGAAAAAATAATGAAAATTTGCTATTTTACGTACATTTAAATGGCTGCAGCGTACACCCCTCTTAACTTTTTAATATTCTGCAGC
>UELU01121727.1:31209-54645 GCA_900490025.1 Megastigmus dorsalis | reverse complement strand
CTGTGTGCTAGGAACACTTTCTACTTCAACAATTGGTGATGAATCCTTTGTATTGGTATATGTGTACTGCGTATTGCTGGGATATGTAGTAACATGTTCATAAATAGGTTCTTGCTGAGCAGTATTTACTATATATGTGTCCTTATTGGTATGTTCAATAGGTGATTCGTTTAATCCATCAGGGAACTTAGACACTATTATTTCTTCCTGTGTGCTAGGAACACTTTCTACTTCAACGATTGGTGATGACTGTTTTACTATCTCTACTCTTTCAACTGGTACTTCTTCTGAACTAAGGGTGGATTGGGACACTATAACTTCTTTTTCTGTACTAGGTTCACGCGTTACTTCAATAACTGGTGACGATTTTTTTACTGTTGTATATTGTGTACCACTCGGATATTTTGACACTTTTATTACTTCTTCTTGGGTGCTGGGTTTCGTTATATATTCAACAGTTGGAGAAGAATTTTTTATGATAGTATACTTATGTTGTGAATTACTTGGATATTTAGAAAGTTCTACCAATGTTTCTTCAGTGCTAGGTTTAGTTGTAGCTTTCATTGTTGGAGATGAATCTTTTACTGTTGTATACTTATATTGCGTATTACTCGGATACTTTGATAATTTTATTAATTCAGCTTCTGTGGTAGGTTTAGTTACTATTTCGACAGTTGGAGATGAATCTTTTACTGTTGTATACTTATATTGCGTATTACTCGGATACTTTGATAATTTTATTAATTCAGCTTCTGTGGTAGGTTTAGTTACTATTTCGACTGTTGGAGAAGAATTTTTTACTGTTGTATACTTATGTTGCGTATTACCTGGATAATTTGTTAATTCTACTACTTTTTCTTCTGTAGGTTGTGTTATTACTTCCACTGTCGGAGATGAATATTTAACAGTAGTGTATTTATGTTGTGTACTACTGGGATATTTTGTCACTTTATATTGCACATTTTGAGATGATGGTAAAATACTTGGCTGCATTTCATAAATAGGTGACTGTTGATCGGTATATACTTCATAAGAATTTTTATCTTTATTTTCCTCGGTCGTTTCTTCAGTCCTAACAGGGAATTTAGACACGCTTATCAATAATTCTTCTTCTGAACTTGGTTCAGTTACCACTTCTGCTGCTGGAGATGAATTTTTTAAAGTCGTATCCTTATAATATATATTGCTAGGATGTTTCGTCAATTTGTATTCTTCACTTAGAGTACTGGGTTTTGTTACAAATTCAAATGCTGGAGACGTAGCCTTTCTGGTAGTTTGTGTCACTTTTAGTCCACTATCTTCTGATAGTGGTTTAAAAGTAATTGGTTCATTTCCTGACGATGTTACACTCACGACACTTGGTTTTGACACTGGTTCATACACTGGGTGATAAGGTTGTGGTTGAATATTAACTGTGGTTGGTTTATTCACTTTCTCATACACAGGATAATATGCTGATGATTTAACGTTTGAAGTGCTTGAAACAGTTACTGGCTCATACACTGGGTGGTATGACACAGATGATTTACTGCTAGTTTCAGGCTGTTTAAAACCACCCATCAAACCTAAATTGATTTTTGTAGGTTGAAATAAGTTAATCTTCGAAGGTTTCGATACTTCTTTGACAGTTGTGGTAGTCATAGAGCCTGGAGAAATAGTAGGTAATATTTCAAATAGTGGAGTTTGTCGATGACTCGTGCCTTGAGTTGTAGTACTTATTTTGTCCGCAGAAATCACTGGCACTTGGATCATCGGTACTCTTGTGAAACCCGGCTCATCAGAGAAAGCAGAAATAGTTGTCTTTTTTGTGTTAGCACTATTTGTTGTCGATCCAGCTCCGGAACTAGCTAGTTTTACGCCGTCTTTTTCCGATTGGCTTAAACTAGAAATGTATTCCGGATTCATTAGAGTACCACTTTGTTCACTGTAACTGTTCTGATTTTGCGAGTCTGCAATAAGGGAAGGCGAAACCGACAGAGGTATGTACAGAGTCGGTTTGGCATTCGTCGAATTTTTCAAATGAGCAACGATTTCCTTTAAATCGAAGTCTAAAGATGGATTCGTAGTTGTTACTTTATGTATCGAGCCCGTAGTTTGAAGCGGTTTGCCCTTTGTTGGCAATGTGTAGCTTACTTGTTCACCCAAAATATCGCTGTCCAAAGCCATATTTCCTAAGAGATAGATAGGTTTTTCGCTCGAGTCTACTGCCGGTTTCGTGCTGATCAATTGTATTTTATTTTCACTGGTGGTAGGATTTAGTTTGACATAACTTGTTTCTGTCGAATATTGAGTTTCTGGAGATTTTTCGCCTGTCAAATTAACCGTGTCGATGTAAGCTTGATCATCCTCCAAGCCAGGTAACAGGATGCTCGTGTCTTGTCCCACATCTTGCTGATCTAATGAGCCTCCTGATAGAATATATGGAAGCATGTTTGTCCACTGACTATTCACACTGCCTGGTATCGAAGATCCCGTGTTGTGTATTTCAACCGGTTTATTGAGCTCGCCTTTGAGGACCTTCTGCACGTTCTGCACTACATCCGAAACCTGAAAATATAATTTTAACGGTACTTTGTATTCCACAATGGATTTTAATAATGTCAGAGAAAAATTTCTAACTATATTATACATTTGGTGCGGTTTGTGTTGTATATATTCTTCTGCATACAAAATAATTATCAATTTCTTATAAATAATAAAGTGATAACTGGTGAATGTAATTTGAGAATTTTTTACTTACAAAGTAATTTCAGACTTATTTAATATCGTTACAATAAAAGTACTTTAGAGCAAGTAAAAAGATGCTTACTAGAACACAATTATGTTGTTATCGTTTCAATAAAATTAAGCATTTTCTTATTAACGATAGTGACTATAATTTAAGTGTAAAAATGGTTTCATAAATATTGTTTCATAGCAATTATTATTTAAACCAGCACCCTTACTATGTACTTCATGAATCATCTCGTGAACGAGAAAACGTATACATAGGGTCACTGTATCAATGTATGGCCGAATAAGGTTTTCATTAATTGTAATATTGTTTATTTAATATTTATAAATTATTAAGTTCAATGGATACTAATTTGTTGTAATTGGTCATTTTTTAGCTTTGAAGAATAAAAAAAGAGTGTAATAAAGCATATACATTTGCAAAATGAAAAACACCAATAAATGCCAACCAATTATGATATGTTTTGTATATTATACACAATGTTGCATACTAATATTTAAAGCATTTAATAATCTTATTGAAATTAATAAATAATAAAACATCGAGTTTATTTTTCCATATTTTTTAAGTCAGTGGTTATTTACTGGTGAGTGGTCGAACGCTGGTGCAGTTTTTAATTAACCCAGTAATGGTTTTAAATAATATTTGAGCAGAATGCTTTCTTTATCTTCTTCTAACAACGATTTTAAACATTAAAAATATTACTTATGTCGACTGTACTCTGCTATACACTGACAAAGATGTTTCTCAGTTTTAAAGTGTGAAAAAGGGTGTGCAATTGCTAGGGAGCCAAAGCCACGAAGTTCTACTAAAACTTCTCAATTGGCTTAATGGACCCATTGCAATGAAATAATATCCGAGTAAAGTACTTCCATTATACATTAAAGCGATGTTAAATGTGATTTATTTTTTTAAATGAAGTTCATCACATCTCAAATTTTATAATAAAATAGCAGTTTTTGAATGAGAGAAAAAAAGCAGTTAAATGTCCAAAAAGGCGATCTTTAAATCTTTGTTTCAGAGTCGCCTAATAATGATATATGACTAGGACTAACTGTATACAAAAGTAGCGCAGAATCTGCACTGGGCTTCTTTAAACCAAAGAATTCCTGAGAAATTTCAACTCTGATATACAGTAAAGAAGTTCACCATACATTTACTATTCACGCGAAGAAACATAAATCACGATTTATCGAGTGAGAGAGAGAGAGAGAGAGAGAGAGAGAGAGAGAGAGAGAGAGAGAGAGGGAGGACAGACAACTCACCTTGAGGTCACTGTCGGGCTGCTGAACCTGATGATGCCCGAGGTCCACGGTAAAGCTGTTGCTGGCGCCGCCGCCACCGGCAGCGATCATGCCCTGGATTTCCTGCTTGGTCATCTGCTTCCGCACGAGCTGGCCGTTGTTGTTGAGCGTGTAGAATTGGAACTCGTCGGGCATGAAAAGATTGACCGGTGAACCCGGAGGATCATGGTGAAGCGTCTTTTCCCGCACCTCCACCACCTCGATCGGCGCATCTTTTTGCTGCTGTTCTTTTTGGTCGATGAGGCTGGACAGAAAGAGGGCACGATTTGCGTTGAGGATGATTCATTTTCAGATTTTAACTCGCGTGCTTGGAATTTTCTCAAGTTCGATTTTATGAAACTAACTGTCGATGCATATGACAAAAATATAAATTATGAAAAATACTAATCGATGAAATTTTAAAGTATCGAATTATATAGATTACAGTTGACTTTGTTACTATTGACTTCGTTCTATGAGTCTATACGGCTAATGATATTTTTTTAAATCAAGCCATTTATACATCTTACATTTTTTTCGTGCGTCGTCGCACATATGAGACAGAGTTAATTTGAAGTTTGGTGCAACCGCAATTGTGACATTTCATAGCCGTGTAAATTTTGTATTGTTCGACCGATTGCCTAATCTGTCGTATGTATCGACGCTCACATTTAAGTGATAGTGATATTGAAAAGAACCGTATAAAAAGAAAAAGAAGTAACAGTATATATTCATTATATTCCCCGTATAACTGCGCTGGAAAAAAAAGAATCCGGTCTTCGCACACGCAGCTTCCCCGCATAATTTCCAGCCAAACTTTGCATTTTCTCCAGTGCGCAAAAGTGTTGCGGCGCACAAATGTCAAGAAAGTATCAAAACGAACCTGCAAACCCGCGTCTGTTAACTCATTTCCCAGTTACATGCATAACCAGAGAGATACATACATCGATATACCATACACCATCATGGTGGTGAAAGAGCATAAGGTACGAGGGGTCACGCGCGTGCGAAAACCGCAACGAACAAACAATTCCTCCTCCCGTTGCTTCTTTTTTTTTTCCTCGTGCCTCTTACACCGTAATGTAAACGATCGCGACTAGAAAGATCTATATTGGACTAACCGGTCGAACGGTATATATACGCGCTTGTTTGATCTGTACACGCCGTCGCGATCATTGTCTATATCTACGCATATTCCTGTATATATATATATATATATGTTTGCGGTAACGGTGCTCCTCTTCTTCTTTTTCCGTGCACACTTATATTGCAGTTCTACTTAATTCCGTCTGGTCTTACCTGTTCAGCAGAGATTCCGTGCTGGGCATGATCTCCATCCACTCCGTAGACATTTCCGCCGATTCTACGGGGTCGCATTCCTTTAACTCCGCGGAAGACGACGATTCTGAGGATGAGCACTTGGTCAAGGCGCGCACAGAATTCAAATCACCCCAGATCAGCAGCACCGCCAGTAGCGGCAGTAATCGTCGTTTCGATTTCATACTGACCTAAGCATACAATAGGAAACGTAAGTGGCCTTATTGAGAAGTTCGCTCGCAAACGTTATTTTACATTTGACTATGGTGATTGGAGGTGAAACGAGAAATTGGTTAGAGACATTTTATGAATGGGTCTTTTTTATGTCTTTAATATGTCTTAAAATTATTGGCATTTTTGAGTGGTTTAATCGAGATATTTTACAGATTGGATGTAAAATAAATATGAATTTTATTATTTAACTACATACTTATGCAAACTATATATATTTTAATGGTTTATATTGTATTTTTGACCGATAAATGATGAACCAGTTTCTAAGTATTTATGTACATGTCTTCTTCAAATATAAGCTTTAGTAGTTTTGTAAATTAAGACACTTTTGATAGCAATTCGAAACTAAAGTGTAAATAGACCATTTTGGTACGGTTATCTCGTTTACAAGTATGGGATAGGTGTTGCTACTGGTTCGTGTATCTTACAATTAGAGAGAGTGTACGGTTTTTTTAATATTTGAATATTTACAATACATAAATAAACATGAATCTATCTAGTTTACTGGATTTTTTTTGAAAATTTTACTATTTAGATAAAATAGCGCGGCAAAAGTTATTTTTTGATATGATCGATAACTAGAAACTTCATGCAAAAATATTGCTATATAGCAATATACTAGAAAGCTATTATGTAATTTAAACAGGAAGATCTAAAGCTATCAGATAAATATTATAATAAAGAAACATATTTTAACTATTATTTAAACAGTTTTCTACATACTAAAAATATGAAGGCATTATATATAAAATTATTTTATATATTTTATCACATACAGTATACTTTATACATTCCATAAGGATTTTTCTCCCGAAAATATTATAAATTATTCTTTGATGAAACAAAAAAAGATTTGGGCGGAAAGCTATAATAATTTAATGTAAGTATGTGTTTTTTTTAAGAGACGAGAGCCGTACTTGTCGAGAATTATGAAAAAGTTAAAAAAGTTTGTAAGGTAATATTATCAATAATGTTTCGAAGATATCGGAACGATAAATTACGGATATTAATTTACATTCTAAAACAATAAAAGCCTTATTTGTCCTATTAAATAGTCTTACAAAATACTCTCATAAAAATTCAGACGTAAAATTAAAGGATAAAATCGTTACAACATTTCAGCAAACTACTAAGAACAACTGAATAAAAAATTCACAGCTAACAAAAGGAAGAAAAAAAAAGAAAAGAAAAGCGAAGAAAAAATAACTTGTGCTCACCAGGCGAACGCGTCGGGGCGTCAAAGTCGCGCTGCACATAAGCGCTATAGTTGAGTCGGCGAAGGATAGCGAAGCGCATAAGAAGAGGAAAGTCGCGCGAAATACAAAAAGCGCGCCGTCGCGCGCCCTCGACGACAAAAGAGATCGCTTTGCAAAGTCACTTACGTTTTGCTCGATCTCTCGCCCTCCCAATGTGTCCTCCACAAGCTCCTGGATCAGTGCCACATCAAGCCTCGGACTCAGCCGCTCAAGCTCTGCACGGCCGAATCGAAAGAAACGAATATAGGAGCGCGAGAATTAAAAAAAAAAAAAAAAAAGACAGTGCGGGTAATATCGTTTGCGCAAAATCGCGCTTGGTCTCTACGATACTTGGGGTGGTGGGTGTTGTGGACGCGAGAATATCACTGGTTGTTCATAGAACAGGTTCACTGCTGCCCGGCACAATCATCGTTTTACAGTCTGTCTGTTCGTCTCTCTCTCTCTCTCTCTTTCTCTCTCGTTTTGTCTCGAGCGCTGAGGGAAAAACGCCAGAAGGGGGTAAAAAGCGCGAAGGGCAAAAAGGAAGCGCAAGAAGAAGAAGGAGCGCGCGCGCCGATCTGCGCTGCCTCTCCGTGCGCGCAGCCTCTTTTCTTCTTCTTCTGCACTGCTGGTGCCGCCGCCGCCGCCGCCGCTGCCGCTGCTGCTGCTGTTGCTGCTGCTTCTTCTCTTATTTGACCTTGCTTCGGATCCTAGGGGCTAGTGACCTCTTCCTTGTCTCTCTGTGTGTCTATATCCCCCGTTGCTTATTTTCTCTCTCTCTCTCTCTCTCTCTCTCTCTCTCTCTTTCTCGCTCTTTCTTTTCCCTTTCTTGTTCTCACGTTGGATCGCAGTCGCGAGGGAGCGAAGCGTGTCTGCGGTGCGTCGATCCGATTTTCACAAATTGTCAGGGTTAAAGCCGCTTGCCGCCGAAGTGCGGTAACGACGCGAGCGGACGCATCCTCGGGCTGGACACTCTCGTCGCGGACTAAACGTCGCGTGCACGGACGAGATGACGATGATGCTCTGGCGGAGCCGAGCCGAGCGAGTTGCTCGAGCTAAGAGAACGGCTCGAGTAGTCCGAGTCCGAGAGAGAGAGAGAGACAGAGAGAGAGAGAGAGAGAAGGAAGAAAGAAAGAGGGAACGAAGGAGGTGCGTACAGGAGCGGGAGCCACTGTGGGATGGAGAGAGAGAGAGAGAGAGAGAGAGAGAGAGAGAGAGAGCCAAGAGAGAGCGAGGATGAGGTGGAAGGAGGAGGAGGGGGAGCAGAGAAGGAGTAAAAAAGCGAAAGAGAGAAACGAGTCGCTATGTACCTCTCTGGTGGGGTGCACTTTGAAAATGTTAGCCTCAGCTGCGCACTAGACTTTTTCGAGAACCGTATTATATATATATATAGCATTCATGACTTTTCGTTGCTGCGGGAGAGAATTCGTCGGGCTTTTCCTTTGGGTTTTGTTTTTTCTTGAGAAGCCCTTTAAAGAGCCTATATACAGGTGCATTTTTAATGCAGTGTAGCTTGGGATTATCCCACCCATATCGTTCGATTTGTGCAGTAAAGATTTTCAAAGATGGATCGAACGAGGAGAGTACTTTTTGGCGAAAAATATGAGATGAGCGTCTCGGCGGTAATTTTCTTTGAATTTATTTTAGTAACATGTTCTACAATGTTTATTGGCTTTGTTATAAAAAGTTTAAAAGCCAACCATGATTTATCGTATATTTTAATTAAATGGACATTGCTCGACGCATTGACACTAACGTCGAGACACGTATCAAATATTTTCTGACAAAGAAAAGGTCTCTGCAGTGGAGATTTAGCCAAATCCGTTATCCGTAGTCTGTAGACACTCCTTGTTAGTCTATTAGTTAGTCTATATCTATACATATCATTTTTAAATAATCCCTATTCAAAACAATGAATTCCAATAGATCTTAACCAGTTAACTGTTTAAATCTAACGATTTTAAAGTTACGTTCTGCAGTATCGAGTTTAGCTCTCGAACACGGCGCTAAAATTAAGAAATTCGTAAGATGCAGATTTCCTCTTTTTTCCAATTAACGTGCGACGAATACCGGGTATACCGGTGGAAACAAGGATCGAAGGGCATTAACAGTATCTAGAAAAGAAGCGGGCAATCGGCCATAGCTGGAACAAAAGGATAAAGGGTCTCCTGCAATTACGAGAGGGGAAGAGAAGGAGATAGAGAGAGAGAGAGAGAGAGAGAGAGAGAGAAAGAGAGAGAGAAGGAGAGTCAGTCGAGGCACGCAGACAGAAATAATCCAGGACTCGTCCAGGTGGTTGTTCCCGAGAAGCGCGCAAATATAGCCCTGGAATGCGACCGTGCAAGAAGGAGCCTTTACAGAAATACATCAATCGAAGGGATATATGTATATATATAAGACTTAATGGTTGCAATCGCTTATACATTATATAGCCGCGAAAACTCCTATATGGTTCAAAACATGTCAGCTTCTACATTATTCATCGGATCGTGAAATTATTACTTTAAAAATATAAACCCCAGGTAGCGGAGGTAAACGCGCTCTATAAATGAATCCGTTACGGCGAAAAATGTCACTTTGAAAAAGCTCCAGCGCGGCTGTTATGCGCACCGCACGCATTAAAATAAAAGAGCATACGCGCTGCAGCCGCCGCCATTGTAAGACGCGTAATTACGTTAATTTTCAGGTGCTCTCAGTGTCTTAATCTCTCTCTCTCTCTCTCTCTCGGTTATATCTATATATATGCTCTTGCGTCCTTCATGTGTACAAGCACGCGCGTATAGAGGTGCGCTCTTCTCGTGCACTCGAGGAAATGAAAATTGCCCAGCGATCTGAATAACGAGTCGTGGAGGTTTCAGGTCTTGGGAAAGAGAGAGAGAGAGAGAGAGAGAGAGAGAGAGAGAGACTCAGTCGGCGCCAAGGTGCTACACGCGTATGTGTGCGTGCGTGCGTGTGTGTGAGTAAAAGAAGGAGGAACGATTAAGGGCCATTTTGAAGTGATTAGCGCTCCCGGGTCGTTAGCCTATACAGCCTCTCGCGCTCTCTCCTCTCTCTCTCCCTGTCGCTCACGCATACAGATGCGTGCGCGTACGTTTTATAGAAAATTTCAAGTTTTCGACGCGTGTTATTTTTATCTCTTTTTTTTTTATGCTCCCGCCGACTCGTAACGTGGCCATAGTTATTGCGTAATTTTCTCTTTCTCCCTCCTTTTTTTTTTAACATTATGTGTTGTATACTGCGCGCTTTTTTTTTATTAGAGAACGTGTTTATTTTGCTTTTTGCGTGCACGTAATTCGGGGGTTTATCAGAGAAACGAAACAGCTTTTACGTGCGCCGCGATATTGGGTTGCGAAAATGTGACCGAGATCCGATGCCGGGGATATGTTGCATAAGATTATTATAACGAGACCTTTCTCTGTTTGTGTCGCGCGATGAAAGGCGAGCGCGCGGATTGTGCATACTTATATATACATGTATATATATACCCTTTTTCTTGCGACTGATAAGAGAAATTTAATGGACTCAAGGATATAGCCGTAAATATGTATCGGAAATAGTTTGAGCGAGAAGAGAATGTATCGCGGTTACGTTTGAAATATACAGCGTGAAAAATCGTAACAAAAATTTCTTCGTATACGACGAAAGTGTTTTTTACATGGTGATGCACATAAATCAGTTTCAATTATTTTAAATAATTCGAATACCACGTAAATTCACTATTTTATCGGCTAATCGCGGCAAACAATCTAATTTAATTGTACGGGAAACGCACAAGTCTTATATAAATCAGTCGTGCGCTTCGGAAATATACAATGGGAATTATTGCGCATCCCGATTATTATTTATTCGGATTGAATCGGTCGATTTAAGCCGGGTGCCTCGAGTACATAGCCACAGCCGCAACATAATTGATATATCAGATAAGCGCGCGTATAAGAGATGCACCTAATGGGTGCTATCATTAATGTGATTTATCTTTAGCCGCGATACCGTTATATTCCCCATTGGCTTAAGATTGCCAATAAATTATTTACGCCTTCGTCGGAGGCTTAGCGCAGGCGCTCCGAGTATTACGTTATCGTTAGCCAAAACAATTTACGCGCGCTTCCCTTTTCAATCTATTCTCCCGCGCGGGATTTAACGTATTACCATAATAAATAACAAATGTTTATCCGAGTATCTTTTATATACTTTATATGCTACGCTTGGATTAGTCGAAAAGTTATTTGAAACCCTCCGATGGCAAAGAATTGGATAAAAATTTACTTCTAATATAAATTAATCCCCGCGCGTGTACAGTTAAATAGTTAAATTCACGACTATGGAAACCAAAAACTCATTTTCAACTGCTCAACGATCGCTAACAAAACCATTCCTTTCGAAATCACCAAATGGGACTTTGCGCCGATGGTTTTTTGCTCCACTAAATTCATTTTTGTACACGATGATCAAAAGAGAAAAAAAAGAGGAGGGACCGGTAAGAAATAAAAAAAAAAGAGTTCGCCACGGTCATTCATCCCCCTTCCTTTGCTCTCCATCGCGTCTATTGAAAGGAAGCGAGAAGTAGCGCGAAGAGTCGAAGTATATACATATATATATGTATAAGAAGAAGGAGAGGCCGCAGCTTCTCTCTCTCTCTCTCTCTGCGGTGCGATCGGCGCAGTCCGCCTCGTCCTCCTTCGCGCGCGCGTGCTCGCACCTGTTTCCCCCGAGTTCTCGGGGGCCATAGGCACGTAAAGAGCGTTGACTTGTAGGTTAACCTTGCCCGGGCTCCCCGCAGCGCACTGTCCTCCTCTCTTTATATATACCTCGCCAGCTCTTTCTCTCGGTTGCTGCTGCTGCCGCTGCTTCTGCTGCTTCTGCTGCTTCTGCTGCTGCTGTTCCTGTAGCTTCTCTGTTCTCTCTCGCTACGACGGTAGCGGCGAATCCATCCATCCACTCCTCCTCTTCTTCTTCTTCTTTCCTCGTCAGAACCGGTCGTTCTCCTTCTGCCACTTCCATCATTCACTGGTGCATCATCTCCTCCGTCTATGCCTCTGTATGTGTGTGTTGTATGTACACATCCTCGAATCTTCTCTCTTTCCACCCTTCGTTCTTCTTCTACCTCTTCTTTGACTGCTTGATGATGATGATGATGATGGTGATGATACATTATGTAGCTCGTTCTTCATCCTGTTTTTGCCTCTGCCTCCCGTTCTCTCCTCTCCTTTTTTCTTTGCTCTGCCTCTCTCTCTCTTTCTCCCTCTCTCTCTCGCGCGCGCGTGTATTACCGATCGACGCGTCGCCAGGCCGGTTTTATTAATGATAACATTATAAGCTATATTGACGATGCGAGCGAGCGAGCGATCGGATGCTGCGGCCGAGATTTGTTACCGATCATTTCATAACTTGCATTTTTCTCACTCTCTCTCTCTCTCTCTCTCTCTCTCTCTTTCGCTGCGCGCTCCGCTGCTGCTGCAACACTTTCTCTGGGAGCTTTAGAAGGAGAATTTGTATTGCGTGACCGAGGCGCTTATGGGGGCGAGTCGCGAGTGAATCGGTGCTTTGTGATGTTAGACGCGCGACTGTTTTGGGAGTGATGAAAGTAAAGTTGGGCCGGTGCCCTAATGACTAACGATTTTTGGGTCGGTGCATGTATCCTCGCGAAGAATGACGGGCAGCCTACGTGCGTGGAAATCGTTATGGAAATTCGGGCCGATTTCGACATGTATTTTTATGTAGGTTTCCGTACTGACTTTAACTATTAGAACTTTACGATCTTTACGATCGTTTGCTGTAGTGCTTTGTTTATTTTTCCAAGTGTAGCTAACAAATAAATCTTAACACTACAAAATAGTCGAGCTGAAATTTTAGTATTAAAATTTTTAGTGTAATTATATAACATTAATTTAAAATTACTTTCCTGCTCTTATGTTTAAAAATCTAATACATAACCGAGTCCACACGCCAAGTTTAATTTCCGTATTTCGGACATGTAACTTGGAATTTAATTACTCTAAGCTGAAATTAAAGTTCTTTTAAAATGCGATTCTATAATTAACTTCTAGGCGGGATAACTGTATGTAGTTTATTTACTTTGGAGATAAATCTAAAGCGGTATACCCAACTGTTTTTTATTAACATTTAAATACACGACATTTTTACATTCACGAAACACATGTGCCTCACTCACTTCATAAGTCACAGAAATTGACGTTATCTGAATGCAAAACCGGTATCTTCAGTTCCGAAAGCCATTCTGGTTTACAGAAAGAAGAGAAGAAAAATAGAACTCACACGATTTTGGATTCCGTAACGTTATTCGAGTGGCTTTCAATGTGAGCGCCCAAAAGAACGGAAATATTCCTTTGAAAATACAATGACCTTTTTAGATGCGTTTTCATTTATAATTCTTTCTTTTTTTTAACTTCAACATTTATATATTTTTTTTTAACTTCCACAATCTATAAATAATGTGATTTTAGAATTTGAATTCCGACTCGGGATGAAATGTAAACAAGTGGAAAGAAAATAAGACATAACTGATCTGAAAATAGTCCGTCTGTCCGATCGAAGTTCAAACGTAATTCGTTCTACGAAAGCATTAGCGCCTATATAAAGATCGAGTAACGCAAGCTCGTCATTCCGATTCATCCGCAAAAGCTCGGAAAAAGGCTCTAAATCGCCATTAGGGCATCGGCTCCTCTGCGAGCGCGTTAACCCGTTTTACATTTGAAAACCAAGGCTCTGCAGACGACAGACGACACGCGCACACACAGAGAGACACACCGGTAACACACTTTTTTGTGCGTCGCCTCTTGCGCTCCGGTAAAAATCGTTACATTCAACTCTCGGAGCCCGCGCCAACTGCGCCTCGCGCATTTCTATATACGTATATAGTGTTTCCCCCGTGCAAGGAGCTTAATCAATTCAAGTCCCCACATCGAAGTTAACGGTGTGTCTACGGTACCTTCCTCGCTTTTGCTTATTTAAACTTACGGTTCACTAGCCTCGAAAGCCGAAAAGAAAAAAAATACCTTTCTACGCATAAGCGCGCCACTTGTCGTTCCCCCTACATACATATACACACACACGCACACACACACACGCACACACACACACACACACGCACACACACACATATATATATATCGTCTTTTTCCGCTTGGCGACCAACACGCGTCGAGACGAAAATCGAAAACGCCACAAAGAGCACCGGACTTTGAACAATTATTTTTGCCTGGGCCTTCTTTCTTTCTTAGTTTTTTGTTCTTTTTGGGAGCGCGCGTGCGGCTTCGCGTGGCCGACGATGAATCATCCAACTGCGGAGTTTAGTGAATCCCTGTTTTTAAGGATGAGATCTAGGGTACAGACACGTACTTCTGTGGCTTTAGTTATATCACGTTTTTTTTTACGTTACAAAATTAGCTTTCACACATTTCCCCTTTACAATTGAAATCGAAGTCTAAATTATCAAGTGGCTCATCACACCTTTGTTTATATTATTCTACGTTTCTATGTGTACTTATTCAAGTGATTTATTAGCTTATTAACTGATTTTGAAACACAATTCACGGGTCAAAATATGTCTATTTCCAATTTTTATTGCAAAATGATCTTCAAACCCCATAATATATTACACGAAACAATTTTTAATTGAAAACACTTTCTGATTATTTAAATTTTATTTTTTTCGTTACTTCGCAGTAAATGTAAAGTTGATTTCTTAATAATTTTTTTCTTAAACTTGCTATATTTGTATTTCAAATTTTCCTCACGTAACAGCTTTTATATTACGAGTCGAAACTGAAACTTCGCAACCGCATTATTTATTACATTTTCAGCAAAAGTATCTACAGTATATTTAACGGTATTTAGCCACCTTAAAATTATATTCACATATTTGTAAAATTTTATAAGTGTGAGATCAACAGTATATACTCTCACATGAGCTTTCAAAGCATTCAATAAAAAAAAGACAAAAAAAAAAGCATAAAATCTAAAGAAAACACCGTTTTAAGTGTAACCCGTAGATACGTTGAATAAATTTGTAATAAATGATGTACTTGGAATAATTATTAATACGTTACATAAAAACTTGTTGTTCAAAGAAATTGTTAAATAAAAAATAACAATATTTTTCGAACTTAAAATTTTAATATTTGATTAGTAACATTGGTATACTGACTATGAAAGTACGACTTATAAACAGATAGATCAATGCACTCATAAAATAATCTTTAAAAATATTAATTGCTTAAATTTTTCATTTCAATGAGGTTTCTATGCTACTTATTGTATAAACCTATTAAATGTGTTGAATTATTGATTGAAAAGTAACTTAGAATTAAAGTCAAAACTGATATGCACCCACTCGAAAAAATGTTTTTGGTTCATAGAAATATTTTTTGGTAGAAATTATTTAGTTACCATAGTTCAAATTGAAATATTTTTTTTGTCTATACGATATAGTAGTAATTTAGTAAATTTATTTAGTGAATAAAATAAATAACTTTTTATTTATCTACTCTTCGTAAAAGTTATTTAAACCAATAACATTTCGTTCTTAGTACATACACGTCAAATGGTATTTACAGCTCCATTTGTAGAAACGGGAAGTAAATATTAACTAGATTTGATAAAATCACTAAACTTTAATAACTTAGTTCTGAATGTTCATAAGTTCTTTGTTCGATGCCAAAGTAAACAATATCTTACCAGAAAGCGATAGTTCCTCCGACGCTTAAACTGACAGTTAAGACGTTAGAAGTAAGGAGTTGAATCTTTATGGCACAAAAATGTTGTGCTTAACGATTTTATAATTTCATCAGTTAATGTTATCGTTTAATTTATTGCAGTATTGCAATTCCACGCCTACCAAACGTGATTTTCAATAGATTTTACATTTAAGTTGTGCCAACAAATAAAGATAAGATTATTTGCTATTGAATATGTTTTTGCATACACTGGAGTCGCAACATTTGGGAACAAAAAAAATGCACTATTATTCTACGGGATTACGTGGTTAAAACGAAGCTATGAAAAGGCCATATATATATATATATATTTCCAGATACAAAAATTTACGAGCATTCGCATATATTTAAAGATTTTGTTTGACGTGATCGTATTATGCAACATGAAAATATTCCGAGAGTCCTATTGTTACTATTATTGATGCAAAAGATTAGTTCAATTTATTTATATTGGTTATCTACTATTATCTTAATGTACTACAATCTTTTTTCAACGTTAAATATTTATTCAACTTATTATTTATAAACAAAAAGTTTATTTCACTAATATTATTTCCTCTGTTGATAAAATCCTAAATTTTGTTATTACCCTAAATTTTTTTCCATTGATTAAGAAAAATAGAAATTTAGCTAGATAGGATGATCTTATTAAAGGTTACGTCGTGGATTATAACATCTAAATTGAGGGTTTAAGCTGTTCATTCGAATTTCAAATATATTTTAATTAAAATAAAAGAAATCATAAAGCTCAATTCCCTAGTTCAGGTGTCGTAATCCATATGGAAACATCTAATAAGTTCATCCAACCGGCGTAAAATTTTATTTTTCGCAATACGTTGAAAAAAAATTGGAATCTGGATATCTAAGTGGATTTCCATCTGGAAATACATCCTAATCTACCTAGAACCCAGTTCAATCCATCTGTAAATCCACTTGGATTTTTTAACACGGTCAGTAGAATAAGTTTCATATGGTGGCAATTATTGTATCTTGAGGGAAATAAAGCTAGAGCGTTTTTTATGTGCCCAGAAATAGGTCATTTTACCTCATTTACCTCTACAACTTTTACATTTACCGCTTTATTGAGAAATTAATATCGTTTATGTTAATGCCCATAAAGAGATTTTTTTTAGCCAATTAATCAATTTTAAACAAAAGTGTTCAACAGAAATAAGATGTATTATTTTAGTTCTTCAATTTTGTCTCTTTACACTTCATGAAAAAAGTATGTTTCAAGTTATATCTAGGAAACGATTTTTCGATATTTTAAAAAGGTGTGCCATTTCAAAGTCTTTCGATGGATCTGGCCCAAACTAGGAATGTTTCTATTCTATAACATACTAAGGAAATTCCCAAAGTTTCAACTCGATTCGTCAAAAATTCGCGGAGAAAATACATTAACTTGATAACAAACACACATCCATCCGTATGTGAAAAAACATTGCTCATAACACACTTTTATCATGATAGAAATTTGTTATGTACTAAAATATGTGACTTTTGAAATTCGACACTTTTTGCGATGAGAAAATACAAGGCATTATCTTTATTACCGTGTAGCGGTTGATCCTAACAAACATGATTTGCTATTCTTACAATTTTGTTTTTCGCTCTGCATTTTTCATTATATTTCCTGTTTCTTTTAAGTTTTATATATTTTATTGATTATCAACTCCCAGTAATTATCTTATATGAATTTCTTAATCGAATTCTCTCACTTTTTTCATTTAATATCTTTGTTGTGTATGTGTATTGCAATTAAAATACGGGTTCATTTGCAAGATTACATTCGCCATATACTGGCGGATACTGGAAATACGTAAATATACAAAAGAATGCTGAAGTGAATAAAAATGTAAATAAATAAGTTAAAATTATAATATAAAAAGTGTTTCAAATGCAATTAAAACTCAAAGTTTTGTATACAATTTTACACTTTTTTAACAATTTACATTTTCGATCTTACCTTTTTTACAATTGTCATTTCCACTGCAAAGCCGTCAGAGTAATCAATTTTTAATTTAACTGTTTATAACTATATGATTTATACGCAGCACTAATTTTAGATACATCAGTTGTAATAAAAGAGTCTCTAAATAAATCATGAAAATCCCGTTAAAAAGCTGGTACGAAAAATTGATACTTGTACTTTATCGGTTTTTGATGAATTCACATGCTGTGACAAAAGCTACTTGCGAACTGGTTTTTGCTCAGCTTACGCTATTGTTATACCTATTGTTGTACCTAGTGCTAAAAGACCGCCAAACATTAGTTTGAAACGTGAAATTAATAATTCAAAATTTACAGGCGATAATCTTAAATTTAAATAAGAATTTGTTTAATTTTTTACTGCGTATAGAATGTGTAGATTAGATTAAGATGCGAATAAAGGTAAGTATTATTAACTTCAAGTTACTTTCACAATTATTTTCATTCAATGATTCATTTGATGATTAAATTGTTCAATAAATCTTTTTGGACCTATGTAATTCTTTTACCAGTGATTCGATACTTTTATGTTACTCTAAATGTTAATCTTTCTTTTTAAAGGTTGCGTTTTGCAATATTTTATAAGGATTAAAATAGACTGCATAGTTCTGTAATAAAATTTATGTTTATCGATGTAAATTATAAAAATAAGCGTTCTAAACAATGCATAAGTTAAAAAAAGTTTAAAGGATCTTGCGTGTAAAAAATCTAAATCTTTGTATCTATACATTTTACGTAAGTGCGGTATATATTTTTATGCGGTAACGTATAGCTCACACCGTTATACGTATTAGAAAGAATGTATTTTACAAACTTATTATTTTTTTATTACTTTCCGTAAAATTTTATCACAAAACGATTGTTTACGATACAACCAAAGCAATCTGTACAGCTGCGTCGGACTTACTAACCGCATATTCGGTAGCGCGCGTATAAAAACTGCAGTAGCTTTTTCCCGCGTTCGATCCTCTCTCGACCTCCTCCACTTTTCCATTACATCATTTCCAGCTCGCCGGGCCGCGGCAC
The DNA here is from genome assembly GCA_900490025.1 of Megastigmus dorsalis. Lineage (NCBI taxonomy): Eukaryota > Metazoa > Arthropoda > Insecta > Hymenoptera > Megastigmidae > Megastigmus > Megastigmus dorsalis. Next base: position 36,092 of record UELU01121727.1, on the reverse strand, counting down.
CTTGCCTCGGCACGAGACGACGTTGGCTGCGCGCACGGCGGGCGCGTGAACCCGCGGGCCCACGGTCAAGAGCTGAGGCGTCGGGCGACAGATTACGGTACACCGGTCGCGGCGTCGCGTCGCGCCGGCTCACTTTCTTAAAGCTCCTTGCCTGCCTGCCTCCCCGCCCCTCGCCCCTTTGCCCTTTCCCCTTCCCTGCCGCCGCCGCCGCCGTCGTCGTTCTGGCGTTTAATGAATATAATACGCCGGGATTCTATAGAGCTGTATAGGCTCGCGCGCGCGCTCCACAGAAGTGGGCCCCTTCTTTTTCCGCTCCTTTGGCCGACGTCGCTCCTGCGGGGCCGCCGAAGCCGCTATACCTATACCTATATATGCTTCTTTTGATGCGCGCATCCTCTCTCTCTCTCTCTCTCTCTCTCTCTCTCTCTCTCTCATACGTTCATTGGAATTTTGGCGTGATCGGCGACGAGTTTGAGATGGGTCGTTGTCCGTTGATAGGTTTATCGGACGATTTTTTCGATGTTATGCTAATTTTCTTTCGGCAGATTTTTAATGATGTGTTTGGGAGGGTTAACGGCCTTTTGGGAGGTGAAAAAAGAATGCGAATGCAGCCAGGGTATCGAGGTATAGAGAGAATATAACAATTGGTAACATCAAAACTGGTTCTGAAATAAAAGAAAACGATTGACATTATTTGGAGGCGCAAATTGCATGTATAGAATGTATATTGCTAAATTCAATTATCTAATCGTGTATACTTAGTTTGATTTACCCTTTTCTGTTGTCCATTAGATATGAAATACGATTGAGTTAGGGATATTAATAAATTAATCATTTCGCCACTTTAATTAAAATTTTAATACCAAAACGTTATTAAGAATAGATGTTTTTTGTACTTTAAATGGCATACAAAATATAATCTGCGTTTCATTTAAAGTTATTTATAGTAATTTGAAAGATTATTATCGAAGGAATATTGAAAAGTTATTATTACACTAAAATTGATGTTATATAAGTAATTGAAAAATTGAACCTTCGCTATATTTAGGTTTTTATGTGCACCATAAAAATTCATGAAATTTTTAGTAATGAATTTTTATCCTATTATCTGAATTAAACATCGGGAATAAGTTTTATGATTGAAAAATAAGATGAGAAGAAATGGATAAATACTTTTAGCAAGTATAAAATGACGAAACCAAATCTTACCAAGTTAAATTAGATTAACGCAATTGTTCGTAAGGATCATCAATAATGTAAACTCGGACAATGCAATTAAAAATAACAAGTCATTTTTTTTAACTATTGCCTTCCTGTTTTTTTAATTGAAAAATTAGCATTTTTTAATGACAATGTGATTGGTAATTTAATAAGAAATTGACTTTCGAGACCAATAGATATGTTGAGAAGAAAGGGGTGATCAAAGTTCAAAAGATAATATAGTAGCCATTTAGAGCCATATATGCGATTAATAGATGCATATCGAGTTTAGCGGGACATATACGTCTTGTGCTACAATTTGTTCTTATCTATTCCAGTTTGTGTAAATTTAGATTTGTTCTTTTAAAAATAACTACCTACTTGTTACAACATATCGACGCTTCTTACACGAAGACAAGCACGTTTCAATTTTCGTCGTGAAAACTAGCACATTTCGATTTTGGCCGCGAAGACTAAGTTGGTTGTGTCACCGGAGAACCAAACACGCTACACATATTTTTAAAAAAACTTTCCTAATAATCTTACCATTTCCATACTGAAAAGCTTATCTGCCAAGTTTCAATATGAATTTTCATTCATTTCTTTAAGATGCTTTCAAACCAAGATATCGTTGTTGAAAATTTTGATAATATTAAGCTCGCCAACCTCTATACGGTAAATGTACCATATTTCATCCTCGTTAGTAAAATTAGATAAGTTTTATTCGATTAACAACACATCATTCAATAATAATTCCTGCGAAATTGAAAATTATCAAAAGAGGCTAAATAATGTGAAAGGATATAGTTTCAAAATACTTACTTTTCTCATTTCACCACTTATATTCACGGGTGAAAACTCTACTGCAGAATTACAGTTACATTGCCTTATTAATACTAATTACACTTGAAACCAATAAATGTCTCCTTTGGAATGCACACACATTATCCAATTACAAGCTAAGAGGGTTCTTTGGTTAACTTTCCTCTTATTAAAGCGCTCGCTGCTTGGAAGTGGACATTTCTGAGGTAAACTTTTTCCAACTCTCGTTAATATGGGTTCTATATATAGCCATTCAACATATATTCTATTAATGCAGTATTTTCCAATTGCACATAGAACTATAATTGAGATATTTAATTTTGATTTTGCAATTTCGGACGGTTGGTAGGGAGACGTAGCAATGATTTTAGAAAGAAAAACGTTTTGTTAACAAACTAGTTTCACCTCTACGCCTATTCCAACATAAACCTACTGTACAAAAGCCCTAAAACTGCGAAAATCCAAATAAAAGCTCGAATGCATGTGCACACGTCGTATACACGATAAATCGGAAGCGCAAAAGAAGAATCGTAGCACGCGTGTCGTGTATTATAACCACACGCACAGTTCAATGCGTATATATCGCCATCATCGCACACACGTTTGACCGTGTCCTTGGTGGGGGCCTTCTCTCTCTCTCTCTCTCTCTCTCTCTCTCTCTCTCTCTCTCTCTCTCGCTTTGAAAGCTCTGCGAGTGCTTAATATCGCGCTGGTCGACCGCGTGACCTGGAACTCGGAGCGAGTGCCAACTAAACTAGGCGCACAATTCCCATTGCCATCAGTGCGGTTAAACGCGCCCACTCATACGCATATAACCGGACACACGTCCACGTGGGAGGTGTGCGTTCGCGCGCCTTTTCCTTCACTGTGTGCGCGCGCGCGTCTCTCTCTCTCTCTCTCTCTCTGTGGGTGCGCGAGTGCGTGTCGGGTCGGGGGCGATTTTGGTATTGCAGGAGGCGCGAACGCGCGTGTCAGCCGAGCCTGCACAAGTCTCTCCTGGTGCCGAGCTGTGTGTATATACGTGCACGCGCGGATTTTGGACTCGATCTGGATCGGTTGTAATCGGTATGCCGAGTGCGCGAAAATGTGAATCGTAGCGGATTATAGAGAGACCGAGACAGAGAGAGAGAGAGAGAGGGAGAGGGAGAGGTGCCCCAGTAGTGGCTATTGCTTCGCTCTTGGTGAGGAGTGGTTGTTGCACTTGTTGCTTCACCTAGCGTAAGATACTTGCAGGTACATGTATACGAATGATGCCTCTATATAATCATTATGATAACGAAAGGGAAATCTGCAAGAGCTTTAACTTATACTAGAGATATTTAAATAATAATAAAACGAAGGAAATTCTTGTTAATAAAGCCGAATTTACTGCTTTCCATGCTTGGTGATTAGAAGTGGAAATAGATGAATACGGCGAGACATTTATAAAAGTCGAGGGGCTTAAAATTACAGGTTTAGTACGTTTCCTATAAACTCTACATTTTATCCCAAACTTATGTAGGCATACTTTTTATGTATATATACATATAAATGTGTGTAGATTTGTAGTATCAGTTTTACCGGTAAAGACGATATGGCAAATCTTTTTCTACTGATTAAGTGACCTTTTCTACTTAGCGACGGGGGATGGTTAGGATTCAGAAAAAAGTATTATTTAAAACCTAACATATACAGACAGATAATTTACTGTTATAAACAAATCTGTAAAAGAGCGGCCATCTTTTGCTGACAATTGTAGTATCATGATAAAAAAAGTACTTTGCTTGATAATTTAAGTGCAAACAGTAACTTCTTATACCACATCCTTTAAATTACATTTATCAATAGTACATCAATTTACACTGTATCGCATTAAAACTTCTATTCTTTATACTATATATCATATCGTATATTATAAATGTATAACAGTAGCTTTTATACAATAAAAGTCAAATCGGTGATACATCTTTATTCCCATAAATATACGCCAACAGCTTCATTGCAGCAATACACTATACATATGCAATGTACAGTCAATCATAAATCGAACCAAGACACTTTTTTGCCTGTAGATCGTAAATTAAACTATTTAATCGAAACTGAAATTTCTTCTAACTGTAATAACTTATCTGTCAGGCCTGTAAATTGGATCTGGAACGTAATATATATATGCGTAGAGGAAATATTCAATTGGCAAAGCCGTGAATCATTGAGCTGATTCGCAGGCATATCGCGCGCTATTTCGTAATAGATTTGGGTAGAAGATTTTCCGTTTGAGAATGAGACGCGATGCGTGAACTTATTAGCGTGTCGTTTACTTTATTAGCTCGATAAATGGACGAAAGAATTTGCTGAACAATGTAAATAATGGAGTTACAATGACAAATATTTAGGCGCCGTGCTTTGTAAAGCAAGTTTCATTTTTGCAACATGTTCATATACATGCATATAAGTTTAAAAAATCAATCTAATTTATAAATCTCAGCCAGATTGACTTAAAATTGTTTATAGTATCTAACACATGCTACTAACGTCCACATTAGTGCGATTAGTAAACAAATATTATCATACTTCTGATAAAGATGAAAAGAATTATATTATTTTTTAAAAACACTATATTTAGGATTAGATAGGATCGTTATTTTGCGCAAGCTCAATTATCTATATATGTGTTTGACAAAATCGCAAGTTCATGCTCTCAAATGACTGATAATAATTATTCTATTTAAGAACAAGTTACATTTATTTTACATTTAATTATATAAACTTTACAGCATCGAATTTTTAAGTATATATACCTACACTTTTTCAGACTAACTATTATAGTCTGCTAAAAATGAATGACGAATATATATTTGATTTAACGAAAAAGCAATCGGTAT